>SZWC01000109.1:164999-180184 GCA_023375785.1 Penium margaritaceum | reverse complement strand
CAATCGGTGTGAAAGACAATCGGTGTGAAAGACAATCGGTGTGAAAAACAATCGGTGTGAAAGACAATCGGTGTGAAAGACAATCGGTGTGAAAGACAATCGGTGTGAAAGACAATCGGTGTGAAAGACAATCCGTGTGAAAGACAACCGGTGTGAAAGACAATCGGTGTGAAAGACAATCGGTGTGAAAGACAATCGGTGTGAAAGACAATCGGTGTGAAAGACAATCAGTGTGAAAGACAACCGGTGTGAAAGACAATCAGTGTGAAAGACAATCGGTGTGAAAGACAATCGGTGTGAAAGACAATCGGTGTGAAAGACAATCAGTGTGAAAGACAACCGGTGTGAAAGACAATCGGTGTGAAAGACAATCAGTGTGAAAGACAATCGGTGTGAAAGACAATCGGTGTGAAAGACAATCAGTGTGAAAGACAATCGGTGTGAAAGACAATCGGTGTGAAAGACAATCAGTGTGAGGACAAGAACAAGACTATGTGATGACAAGAAGTGTACGGCACATGACGTACTCCTCCTCACCCGATAACGCCCATGGGTGCTCAAACAAATCAACCGAGTGCGACACTGGCAATGACGAGCGCCGTACCTTTCGGCCTGCCTTGAACGGCACTTCTGGCCCGCCAGTCACCTCCACCGCCACAACTCCTGCCAGCTGCAGCAAGGCCCAAGACAGGGAGACACAATACGACAAACCCTTTCGTGGAACAACGGCCAGCAGGAAACCCACAACCCACAAAAAAGAAGCCAAGCAAGCTCCAAAGGAGCAAGCACACAGCCAGTCTTTGACAGTGGGAAGAAGCAGACGCCAACCATGGACAGTGGGTAGCGGCAAAAGTCCGTGAGGGAAGGAACAAACAGAGCCTGCTCACCCTGCACTCCAGCGAGGTAAAGAAGAAGCACCTTGCACGCCACACACGCACAGGCCCACACAGAGAACACACAGCACCACAAACCACATTCACCAGCATGTGACGCACGCAGAACTTTGCTTGCCAGCCCCAGCCACTGTCGAAGCAATCAAACGCCCACTGTCGAAGCAATCCAACGCCCAGGGCCAGACAATGATACGCCCTCCGCTCAGCCCCTCGCCTCCTCCCCGTCAGCCAAAAACACAGCCCCTCTTCAGCTCCCTGGCTTGTCTGCAGCTCGGCGATGACTGCACAACCTATGAACATGGCAGACCTGTGACCTGCCACTTGCTCCAGGCGCCCTCCCCCATGCTCCTCCATGCCACGAGAGCTGGGCCCCACTAAAGGCCTAAAGCAAACAAGCAGAAAACGTGTGACAACACCTGACTGCTTCTTCCAGCTGCAAGGGTCACCACAGCAGAAGTGAAAAGCAGTCAGAAGGGTGTGTGGAGGGAGAGCGGAAGAAGTGCAGAGGTCAGGGTGCCACGTCATGCGTCAGAAAGGAGTGCAAAAGTGTGTGGGCAAGTGCTGCATGGAGGAGGTGCGGATGTGCTGACGTGCGCCATCGGTTGGAGAGTGTGAATTGACTTCACTTGCCTGGTACAAGTCTGCATAGCTGATGCGGGGATGGTTTGCTTTGATTGACTCTGCTCAAGCAAACACACACACACACACACACACACACACACACACACACACACACACACACACACACACACACACACACACACACACACACACACTGTGGTTGCATAGTTTCCAGTCGTTTTCAAGCACGTACCAACGAAACAGCTTGCACAGAGATCCGCAAAATCGGGGACAAAAAAAGACTGCACGAGTTCTGGCGCGCTTGCAAAGAGTGCCTGAACCAGCAGGACAAGAAGTGATTTGGCAGCAATACCCGCTGGACGCTTTCTTCGCCCCAGTCCCCTTCCCAATTGACATAGGCATGAAAACACCATCCGACTTGCAGGGCTCCAGAAATCAAGTACACGCTCGAAAACTCTGCAAACCATACATCTCCAAACTTTTGCGCAGGGAACCGAGGACGCATTCACAAAGTAGAAGTGTACTCTGAAAAGCGGACAGCTCGCACCGATGGGGTCGCCCCAATGGGAGTCACCAACCCGTGCATAACCCTCAACGCATGCAGCTCGCATGCTTTCAGAACCAGGGCATTGGCGACAGGTTCCAAAGTGACTCCAGACAGACAGGACAGCAGAGAAAATGCAGAACAGACAATTCACGACGCCTTACCGCAGAAATCAATGGCGATCTTCATGCCAGCATTCGCTCCGTGCGTGTACTCCAGCTCGCTCCGGATCGAGCCATTTGGGCCGCCGCTCCGTGTTGACGGGTCGTACGTTCCCGCGTCGTGGAACCTGCCGCATGGTCGGCGTGCAGAGACAGTGCCCCCGGGCCCATCATTCACCAGAACAACTTTGGCACGACTACGTTGACCCCACGACGTTGACGACCAGCGTGGGATCGTGGCAAGTGCTGGCTGGAGTGGAGCGGCAGAGGGGGACTGCGGCAAGCACGTGATAGGGGTGTGACTTCGCGCTGGACAGGAGACGGATGATGACGAGAGGGGGCGCCCCTCTCGTCAATCATCTGTCTCGTGGGATTACCTTCGCAGCACTCGGAAGTCATACCACAATTCGCGACCTTTAGACGGCTTCACCGAGACGGTCAAACGGAGAGGCCTGAGGAGAAGAAGGAGGTTCATGCCGACGAATGTAACAGAAACATTCAGTCAACGGAAGGGTTGAGGAGGTGACTCACGCCAGACGTAGCATCAGCGGTGCACAGTTCTTCTCCGCGATGAAAGCCCGCAAGTCCCGCCGGGCCCCTTCGACGTCCTTCAAATAGCCAGCATCCACGACAGGAGCCTGCATCTTGGCGCGGGGGAGGATTCAGTAGATCTGCTGCAAACGGCCAGCCGCGGTGAACGTGGGCAGAATCACTTCGGTGGGGTAGATGGTCAGACGGGGAGATGGCCACCTTTCGCCTGGCGCGAGCGCGAGGACAAACAAGATGTTAGCGGCGACAGTGGAGGGCTGAGCAGCAGCTGAGCAGATAGTAGAGATTGGGGGGGGGGGGATTGGCGAGGACAGCCTGAGGTGGCCGGAGCAGGCGACGGCCGTTGGACTGAACACTAAGCAGTAATGATTTGTAGGACACTTCAAACATTATGCTACATGTCGTCCCAAGAACCTTACAAGTCCTCATATTTGACCATCCTATGATGTATAATATACATATGTCCATCCCGTGAAGTATGATGCAAGAAATCCACCCCTGAAATAATAAAAACAATCCATTGCACAATAGCTTGAAACCCCCTTTCTTAGGAGAAGTGAGGTCGAGCGCCAAACATTGGAAACATTTGGTGGTCTCTGTACCTTTTTGTATGTTACATCTCGTTGAAAAGAAGGCAAGTCAGGAAATCAAAAGAAGCTATAAGGTGAATCATTTGCGCCATTTCCACGTCTTCTCTCTTTGGTTGGTGATGCGTGCTTGCATGGGAATTTTTTTTTCTCTTATGATTAGGTTAGGAATGTATGATACACTCTAAAACAAGACAAAAATATATATTTTATGAGACTTTAAGAAATTTTTCATTATATATATGCTTCTAAATTCGCAAGCATATGTATCCTAGGTGGTTTTGGTGCAAGTGATTCATCTTATAACTTCTATACTTCAAGATTTTCTGGCTTGGAGATAAGACACCAAAATTCTACAGAATTCAGTGACTTACATGGATTCTTCTAAGAGGGGAGAATATTTATTATTAATTAAATTGGATTTTTTTTGTTCTGCATAAATTTGTTTCCCATTTCAGAGGTTGAACTGTTTTTTGTCCAAGTTTGCACGGTGGATTTCTCATCCGTAGGGATGTTGGGGAAGCGAATATGCCCAAACACGTGGACTGCACAGATTCGCATAATAATTTCAAATGAGTACTAAGATTGTTTTTCCCTCGCTGGACTCGTCGTCGCCGAGATCATTCTGGCTGCGGTGGAACCTTCCGCCGCTGGGAGGGATCGTTCGACTCGGCGTGCGTGAAGCTTGCCAATGCTCCGCTTTGCCGCCACTAACGATGACTTTCAGTCGCTGACTCGTCTGCTCCTGCTGGAACGATTGGAGTTTGACGGTCGAACACAGACGGATATGCAAACGTAATGACAGCTTAATTTCAAATTACTAAGAGCCGTTGCGACATCTTCGGGGTTCGGAGGGCGAGTGACGTGGATGATGTGTCATGCCCTACGTGGAAACGACCTTCAAATCGTGGCTATGGGTTGGGTCACTCTGTTCCTGGGCCCCGCACAACCATGCCAAATGGCAACAAAAAAAGGGACCTGCAAACGCATCGCATTAACCTTTCTCCTTGACCCATGCTCGTTACAAAGCAGTGCACAATTCCAACCTAGGATTCAGACCCGGCCTTTCATGTCGTTCCAGTCATGAATGACGCAAACTACTCCAGGATGACGCCTTAAAAATTCATGAAAATCCAAAAACGTATACTTAAGAACCAAAAACTCTATATATATATATATATATATTAATTTAAGTAATTCTTATCCAATTATGCCTTTGATGGCCACAACAATTAGGCATGGAAAATGCCTCCATCACGAATTCTAGAATTTGGACTAAAACAATAAATATAATTTTTTCAATCAATATATTATTATTAAAAACGCTACATGCATGCATGCATTTTGCCACGGTTTTCATCCCTCCTGCGCAACCCCTCGTTGCCTATGTCTGTTGCTTCACAATGCATGTGAGCCAAATACGATAGTACATCCAACATTTTCACTTTTTTTACGAAGGTGTTTCCAAAAAGGGCTCCTTCGAACACCCAGGGACGAATAATGAACTTTATTTTTAACTAGAATCATGTGGTAGAGAACACGAACATTCGAATCAGGCGCGTTTCAATTGCCGCCGCAACTTTGCTTTCCTTTGCACTATTGGCATGACGTTGGCTAGGTTGCACAAATATCAATGGGTCTTTTCACGCTGCCCCGTAGCAACTCTGCCACGTGTTCGCACGTGCACAAGCTCCATGTGCACGACAATGAATAGGTTGTTGTGTGTTTGTCATTCACACCGAAAGGTGAAGCAAGTCCTCGCAACGTGGTACAGTGACTTTCTTAGCAGCTACTGTCGAAGATGATTTTTCTCTGCTTCTCGCTTGTCCGATGTTGACGGGAATCGTTTTTTAGGCTCATCGGTCACACGAACGTGGGGCCGTCCAACGTGGACTCAGGGGTTTTTGGAACTCGCTATAGCTCTTTGGTCGTATCAAGTCCTAGCAACTCCGAGTCGCTTCGCTCAAAGCTTGGCGGACTGCGAGCACTCCATCTCGAGTTGGAACGACAAAGCAACTCTGACGTGGCACGGGAGTTCAGCATGGGTCGATGTGAAAAGACCCAATTGAGCGGGCCTGCCACAATGGTGTGCAAGTGCTAATTTACCTCAGCACGCCTAAAAAACTTGAAGGTGCTCGCTACAGAATCAGAATCAGCGCACACGGGAGGGTCTATCATGATATATCACCCTCGAAGAATTTACTTGGTTTGGTCTAACCCTCGTAGAAACTCAAGAATGACTCGAAACAACCTCTCTTTCCTTAAATTGGTGTGTGATCGCAGTAGCACGCACAAACCCAAAATCCAAAGGAGGGAAAGCCTTTTGGGCACCATCAAACATGCTCCTGTAAGGAAACCCCACACACATGTTGGTAGGATATTTCAACACCATGTTTAGGAAAATAAACCTGCTGCAAAAAAGAATGGTCCAAAGATGGACCCTCCCTCCTTGCAATCCAACGGGACAACTTGTCCGACACCGACTGTACCTTTGACACATCCTCAACATGCACATTTCACGTGGCAGCACACAACTAATCCTCCCGGATTGACCACATCTACCACTTCCCTCTTTTCAGTAACTACGTAAAAGGCATATCCCATACTCCTCGACTATCCAAAATCACACATCACTCCAATCAATCATACACGACACTCCCCAAGCACACAGAACAGGGATATGGAAGATGAACACATCTCTCATCCACCGAACAGAAGGACTCAAAATTGTCCAAACAAATCACGGCCCTACCTAAGAAGGATATACCTAAGCTGTCATAAATAATCTCAAAAGCTTTGGCATCCAAGAACAAAAAGTACAAACCCGAACATGACAATCTTCTTAAAGTTCAACAAGACAAATGTAAATACCCACACAACCCACAACTCAGAATTCGGATACAACACCTTGGGAATTGTCTCTCTGAATATGCTCTCTAATCAACTTCATCTCCATAACACAGGAGATATATAAACAGCTTGGTTTTTAAAGACCTCCCACAAAAATCCTTACTAGCTTCATTAAAGCCAGGAAACAAGCCGTGGTCATCACAGCACTATGCACCAAAGGGCACCTTATCACTAGTGACATTGGTGCCATGCAATTGATTGTCTTTGGCTTCCAAATCAAGCTATACATCCCCCCCTCCTTCTCCAACCAAGCCGAGCCTCCCCCTCCCTCTCCTCCCCTAAGTACCTTATCATGTTTTACGAATGCTGAGAGCACAGATTACACCAAAAGAAAAACAAGAAGCAATTATGTCTTCCACTAAATGGAAGTGGCCTGGGCCAGATGGTCTTCCAAGTTACTTTTCTCAAGAAAATCCTCACGACATTCCAAACAGTTTTCAAACCTATTTAACGAGTTTTTAGCAAATCCTAGGAGCCACCATTTACCTCTTTAGTGACATGTTTGCTATTCAAGAGAGGGGACCATACTTACTAGGAACTACATGCCGATCTCTCTTTTATGCTCCAGCTACAAAACTCTGGCAAAGATCTCAGAAAACTGACTGAAACAAGTCTTTCCCTACACGATAAGCCCAGAACAAGCTGGCTTTGTGCACAAAAGGAATGTTAAAGATACTCTATCATGCATCTTTGGCCTTTAATACCGGGCTCGTCACTTCAAAGAAGACCTCACCTTTGTCCTAGCCGACTTTGAGAAGACATATTATACCTAGAACAAGGATCACCTATACGATACAATGTGCGCTCTGGGTTTCCCTCCCAATTTCATCCAATGGATCAGAATTATGCTCACTCAAACAAAAACAATCATCCTGGTTCATGGGGCATCAATCACCACAAGAACCGGTGTCAGACAAGGTTGCCCGATCGCTCCACAACTCTTCATTAGAGGCACGGAGTTATTGGACCAGACCTTAAAATAAAGGATCCCCAAATCCCATGTTTTGGTGCAAACGCAGATGATACCACTATCTACATTAGAGATCAAGAGGCGTTGGATATAGCATCCTCCATCCTAGTCCAATACCATGATGGGTATTAAAGCAAACGCCTGTAATACCTTCATAATTCCGGCTTGACCAGACTCAGGAGTCCTCGCATGTTCACTTCATCCCTCCACCGAACTACCACACCGTGTTTTAGGCCTCGATCTGGACATCCACACCAATGTGGGAAAATATTCAGAATCAACTACAAGTATCCATGAAACTAAGGAGGAAGCACAAAGAATTAATGCTGACTAAACGATGCATAGTCTATACATACCTCTATCCAAATTTTCTTCGCCTCTCCCTCACACAGGAAACCCTTAAGCAAATCAAGAACCTGATCTACAACTTTCTACCCGGAACCAAAAAAGAAAAAAATTGCAGTATGTCGATGAGGATTTGGCCATCATCCCACGAAGGAATGGAAAACTAAGATTACTTCGCCCTGGAACTATCATCCAAGCCCAAGGTGCCATGTGTTTTTTCAAGCTTTCTGGGAAACAGGCAACGCTGTTCCATTCAAGTCCAAGGTGCCATGCGTGTTTACACTCTACTTTTCTCTAATAATCTCCAATTCTAAATAACAAACGTGTTCAACACTCAAGTTGGTTCACCAACCTCCAAAGCTCACTGGACACAGGCACAGAATCTGCTCCACCATCACTAATTAAGGCAGAATTCCTTGAACAGTACCTGAGCTATGAGCAATTCCTACTCAAACCGAAGGACCACCCTATTGGAATTTATCAGTGTGGTATTTTTATGTTTGACAAAGAAATACAAATAAAGCACCTCTCCCCGGAGATAGCCCTTTTGTGCACGGAACGCTTTGACCCACTTGATATTGACAAACTCACACAAGTACAACGTTATATTCTAGGCAAAGTACGAAAACACCTACCTAGAGAATGGGTAAAAAAAATGATGGTATGTGCAGGAATTCCACTGACTCTTTCGAATTTTGGTACATGATTGGATACAAGGAGAAACCCCCTTGCCTACTCTGCGGAGTGCCTAAAAAGGACAAGTATTGCATCATAGAAGTTGTGGAAGTACAGATTGACCTCAATATCATACAAACATAGTCTGAAGAAAAGAAGTGAACTGAGGAGTTTAAAGTGTCTTCTGGACTCACCCTAGTACACCCTTCAAACAAATACTTCGTGGGATACACGAACAACACTTTCAACCCAACTTGGCACCTCTAAACTGAGAAACCAAAGCTCATGAAAAATTACGACACCTTACTACTCAAGAAAGTCAAACCCCTGGAATACATTGACAAATGGAAACAGTCAGATCCCTCATCGGAGAATTCTTACCCCATCAACATCAACGACAACGGCCACATCACTGACATCCTTACACCAGCATGCAAAGACAAGACGCTTAAATTTCTGTTCAGATGCCTCCAACTCAGAGAGAAAGAGATGATTTCCCTTCTCCTTTGTGAACATTTGCCCTATGTAGCACTCTATGTTCCGCGTGTTGACCTCCAAAAATCTCTCAAAGCCACCACACGCCTACCAACCAGGGGGGCCACATATTTCAGGGGAGCAGGTAAAACAGGACTCTGATCCCCCTTTTCCAAATGGTTAGGATCAGTGGAGAAAGATACCTTTAGGGGTGGAGGTTTATTGGGTGACCTTCTCGTGAGGGCAGGATGTCCAACATAATCCTGTGGATCTTTATCCAATGGGTACCTATATGGGGATGCCCACAGTCATCAGTGGCACAACTATGCTGTAATCCTCCACAGTAATGGTGCCAATTCAAAGGCTGACCACCTCTGAGGCATTGTCTAACGCCACCGAAGTTTATTTATTTATTAAAATAAAAGCTATTTTACCTCAGCGAAATCCACGGATATTTTCGCACATCTGGCAGTAGTTCGACAAGACATGCATGCACATGAGTGAGAATCAAGCCTCACCCTGGAGGTCTTCTTTGTTTCCCACTATTCAAACCTTGAAGCGAAATAGTTTCCAACCGTTTCAGAATTATACACAAGGAGTGTTTACTGTGTCCAAAATCTCTTTGAATTGTTTTTAGTACAAATCTAGGAGTTAATGTTGTACGTGGATTTTACTTGAGATACAAAGGCCCAACACGGTGTTGTATGGCACAATGAGGTATCCCACATGAGTGGTCCTAACACTATTCTAGAATTCATATCCAACTTTAGTTGCTATCTCAAATGTCTTGACGTGATGAGATGCAATGTGAGTCAAATAGTTGTGAAGTTCATGTGTTTCATGAACACTGTGAATATGGGCCCATAGTTTGTTGGTGCTGAGGGACAAGGTTAATGGCTATGGTTTTTCAAAACATACATGAATTTAAGTTAGCAGAACATGCCAACCAAGTAGCAAAGAAGAGGTAGCCTTCGGCTATTGAGCAATGTGCGCACAAGAGGGGCCGACACGACCAATGTTAAAAAGCTGGTGCACCCTCACTCATGAACCAGACAAGTGCTCCTTCTCCATGTTTTAAAAAACATCTCCTACTTGAGACCTCCTATGTCCTAAGTAAAAACTGCAATGCGTGTCATAAGCTCTTTACACAAATGGATGAGGTCCTATCGTTGCCCTATTCGACTCTCCTGCATGTCATGGTCATTGGAAACTCGTTGGTGGAATCCGAAAAACGTCACAGATCCACTCCTTGATTACATGCACTCCTTGTAGGAGACCCACTATGAAAGCAGAAAGGATGGCTTGGCTGGCCGTTGGGACTTGACGAGGATCTACATGAATGACATTGCATTGCAGATTAAATCTTATTAGAGGTGGCACATGTCCATGACACGATGGACATACTATGTGGTGGGTACATTTGCCTGTGCTTCTACTTCAGAGGCACCGATTACCACTCGAGTTGCACTTTAGAACCGGAAGTAGACCTTTCTAGTTCTCATTGACCTCGGACTTAGCATTGATGACCTGCTTCTATATCTCAATGATTGATGCCATCTTGTACTTTAGTGTGAGAGGAAAAAAAAAACTGTTGTATCTCATATGGTTATTAACCTTTTGTCAACTTGATAAAAGAAACTTATGCTAGTATGTTTTAACATGCTCTCGCATCAAGTCATCCTTGTGTATACCGGATACACGGTTGGGAACACCAAGGCACGGGATTTTGTTTTGGTTGTACGTCTTGAAGTGCGGATATCGTTCACGTTGAGCGCAAAGTCAATTTTTGACAGAAAAAAATAACACAATATATCTGTGAATTTGTTTTAGCGCCTATCGCTGTTTCAATTACAATAACCACAGAATCACATCGTGCCCCTTTGCATGTTGATGGGTGAGGTTGACAATGATTTGATTCGATGGTAAAACACTTATGGACGAAGATTTTCCTGATTTCTTATTGGGACTTAGGGAGTCTATAAGTTGTGTACTGCTTATCTCTGTTCATTGGTGCCGCTCATAGGCAGTATGATCACGGTCAGGCAGAGAGAGGTTTTCCCGCGTTTGTGGACATGTGAAGAATTGTTTACAATTGACATCCCTCTATGGCTGGAAAACATGGTGGTGGTTGAACTGATGTTGTCCAACCATTGATACAATAAATGGGGCCAATTAGGTTAACTGAACAAGATTTGTAAGAATCCAATCCAGACGGGTTAACACAAAGGGATAAGATTTATTTCCTGGATACCTATACTATGTGGATGGAAGAATCCTACAAACGACATGAGTGACAACATTGTTCAAACTCGACAAACCATTGAATTCAACCACAAATAATATTGTCTGATTTTTCTGGCCACCAAGGATGACAAATAATTGATTCATAAGAGTACCAACCTTGCCATGTCCGCATGTGACCTCAAACACATGGCCCTTGAACTCGTTGTCCAAAGATTTGTTGTTGGCCACACATGATTGCCTCATTCAAAATGTTGCACCCAACTGGTAATCATTATGAATCTTGACCTCATCGATTGGTTAATGATGTAAATATTCATTGTTTCTGGCTTCAAATTCATTCCATGGTGTTTGAGTGAAGTATATGGACCATGGATGGGGGAGATTTGTAGCACACAATGAGCGACGGGATATCGTAACCCTATTATGCCATGTGAGATGTCAATCTTATTCCTTGTACATGTTTATGTGTTGTCATATGCTGCCTGGGTTTGAACACAAACGCAGACAAGATGCACAGCCAACCATACCTTCAATGGCCGCTCTATTCGGGCATCACTCAAGACCTCCAAGTTATGACTGAGATCCACAATGTACGTTTCAAGAGTAGCAAGAGACACCACAATTTGAATGTAGATGACTGTTGTTTCTTATATCCATAATTAAGAAAGTATTCAATATTCTCAACATATGTCCTTTAGGTTTATCGAATTATGGAGAGAAGGACCATGAGCCAATGATCAATACTAGAAGCCAAGCACCAAAGTCATGAACCAAAAATTTAAACTACCCTACTGCTCTTTATATTCGATATTAACTATTTTTAACATTGTTGAAACTCGTCGAAAATGTTCTTTTGTAGAATATGAAGGCGCACCTAATTAATTGTCAGATGCAGAAATAGAATTTAAAGTATCACTCTTGGGGAATTTTCTCAACCTTGTTAGGGAGCTTTTTTGCACATAGTTGTGTTTTTTTCAAAGTCGAGGGTGCTTTTGCAAGTCCCACAGTCGGCGACGGGATTCGGTGCGGCTGTTCCACCATTCGAACAACCGCACTCGCATGTTTGAGGAGAAAAATGCAACAATAACGCCCTTTTGGAAGTAGCACGCAAAAATGGCGCCCCCCCAAAGTGAGCATGCAGAAAGGGCGCCCTCCCAAAGCGAGCACGCAAAATTGGCCCCCCCTCAAAGCGAGCACGCAAACATGGACTCCTTCCAGGTTAGCACGCAAAAATGGCGCCCTGATAAAATGACACCCCACTAAGTAGCACGCAAAAATAGCACCCCCCGTCTGGCGATGCCATGTCATCCACCTAAGTTTGTGAAATATCGCGGGTCAGTCTACTTTTGCTTCCGATTTCTCTCTCAGAAAAAAATTGCTATATTTCGGACAGAATGAGATTGACGCCGGAAACATTGTGATCGTAATCGCCGGCGGAACAGGACTTTCTAATGTCCATTCGCGTCCTTTTTTTTTTGTCCCTCCTCATAAGCCGGTTGGCTCTGTTTTTTTTTCTTCTATTTTTTGTCACCACGTCGAATCCTATCTGTCCCACTTTTTTTTCTTTCTTTTTCTCTCATCGAAGCCAACTGGGAGTGGGAGAGGATGGGGGAGGCGAAAGCGGGGCAGATCGCCTTCGAAAGGCGATCTGCCCCGCTTTTTTGGGTTACATAGTAACCCTATTACAATGGCTTCGCTGGGCAATTAAATTAGTTTTTCCGCATTTATCTCTGCACCGACAATCACGCAGTGCGTTTTCAAATTTTAATATTGTTTCCGCTCTCTGCGTCACTCCTCGGACTTCGAGCCTTGCGATGCATCGGACAGAAAAGGCTACTTGTCCGCGTCCAAACACGGGATTTTCGCGTAAGAAGCAACCGGACAGAACGGAATCGGACAATCAAAGCGAGTCAGCTAAATAACGAACAGTACGCTTTCTCTAGATAAGTAACGAACTGTACGCTAAACAAGTAATGAACTGGATGGGAAGCTTGGCCAAGCTTCCCGTCCAGTCAAGTCACTTGTTTGGCTAGACTAGCCAAACAACTGATCCCGGAATAAAAACTTCAAGAGAAAAACAAGTTGCGATAGATTAACACAAAATAACTACAGAAACCTTATTAAAAAGTATAGATTTACTCAATTACGATTTCATTATATGAAATCTCCATCTAGAAATCCCACATTTTCCTTTTTGCCTAGAAAGCATTCATCATTACCCAAAATTGCACGAAAATATAGTGATGAATCCAATTTTTTTCCTAACCATGTTTTTATATCTCTAGTGTTGACAAAAAGTAGCACGGAAAGTACATAGTAAACTGTTGACAATGAGAATGTTTAGATCAAGAAGTTACACACAAAACAGTGGCATGCCTTCATATGGAGGAGGCATTGCTCCAACGGGCGATCCAACGGGAACTGCGCACGCACAAATCCGTGCAATGGCTCCTAGCTGTCACACTACAATTGCCCTAATTGCCCCAAGGGGGGACAAAAGTCCTAACAAGGACAAACTAGTGGAATCTTGAGTACTTTAACACGACATCGTATGTCGAGACGATGTCACACCTAGGAAGGACCTACCAGTCAAAAGTTACTAGTTCAACATCACACCGCTAGCAAGCACGATGTGAACTTTTAGACAGCCAGCGCCCGTGGGTGACGTGATGCTACACCCATTGACTATATCCAAAGATGTTCACAGTTGTTTGCACGAAGTTGAGAGGAGGAAAGGGTTCGTGGTTGTGGAAGTGGGAAGCCAAGCAGGGAGTGGAGGATTGCTTATCCCACGCCCGTTGTTGGAAGCGTCAAACAGACTGAGAAGAGCGCAACAGCACGAAGGTCGGCATGGCTTTTGAGTGTGAACGGAGAATACGGGCCGTGGAAGCCCTAACCACCAGAGAAAAGACTGGGAACATTGCCACCAGGACGGAAGCTGAAGCCTGCAACCGATGAAAGGGGATACACAGAAGGAGTAATCCAGGCCACATGCCATGTGCGCACGCACATGGCATGTGGCAAACAGGGCAGAGCAGGGGCCAGGCAGGGGTGGGGATAGGACATCGAAGAGAGCATGGGGGAAGGAGGAGAGGAAGGAGGGAAGGGAGGAGGAGGAGAGTGGGGAGGAGGACGAGAAGAGCAGGGAGGAGGAGGACGAGGATGAGGATGAGGACGAGGAGGAGGAGGAGGAGGAGGAGGATGAGGAGGAGGAGGAGGAGGTGTGGGGAGAGGAGGAGCAAGAGGAGTAGGGGCAGGAGGAGGAGGAGAGGGAGGAGGAGGAGGGGGAGGAGAAGGAGGGGGAGGAGGAGGGGGAGGAGGTGGAGGGGGAGGAGGTGGAGGGGGAGGAGGAGGAGGGGGAGGAGGTGGAGGGGGAGGAGGTGGAGGGGGAGGAGGAGGAGGGGGAGGAGGTGGAGGGGGAGGAGGTGGAGGGGGAGGAGGAGGAGGGGGAGGAGGTGGAGGGGGAGGAGGTGGAGGGGGAGGAGGAGGAGGGGGAGGAGGTGGAGGGGGAGGAGGTGGAGGGGGAGGAGGAGGAGGGGGAGGAGGTGGAGGGGGAGGAGGTGGAGGGGGAGGAGGAGGAGGGGGAGGAGGTGGAGGGGGAGGAGGTGGAGGGGGAGGAGGAGGAGGGGGAGGAGGTGGAGGGGGAGGAGGTGGAGGGGGAGGAGGAGGAGGGGGAGGAGGTGGAGGGGGAGGAGGTGGAGGGGGAGGAGGAGGAGGAGGAGGGGGGGGAGGAGAAGGAGGGAGAGGAAGAGGAGGTGGAGGATGAGGAGGAGGAGCAAACAGAAGAGGAGGAGGATGAGGAGGAGGGGGAGGGAGGGGGAGGAGGAGGAGAGAGAGCATGACAGGAAGATAGACGGAGAGAGAGTGCACGAGCGAGGAATGGATGTGTGGAATGGAGGACAGGAAGGGACTGCTCGACAATGGTGTACACAACATCTGGCAACGCCACGCCTGCAGTGGAGTAATCATCAAGCAATCTGAAGCACCAGTGGTAAAGGCGTACAGCGGTGGTACTCGTAGTGAAAGAGGGCTGGGAAGGAGAAGGGAGAGGAAAAGGGGGGGTGGCAGGAGGATCCGGCAAGGGGTGAGGTTGGCTTGTAGGAGGAATTTAAGGGCAAAGAGAGGCCGAGGTGAGGGAAGGTGGACTAGGTTTAGAACGATGACGTGCCATGGGGGGGAGAGAGAGAGAGAGGGAGAGAGAGAGAGAGAGAGAGAGAGAGAGAGAGAGAGAGAGAGAGAGAGAGAGAGAGG
>SZWC01000109.1:138948-160961 GCA_023375785.1 Penium margaritaceum | reverse complement strand
ACGCACGCATGCACGCAGTGCATGCACGCACGCACGCACGCACGCACGCAGCGCATGCAGCATACGCATGCAGGTTACGCACACACGCACGCACGAACGCACGCATGCATGCACGCGCGCAGCGCACGCACGCACGCCACGCACATACGCCAGGCACGCCAAGCACACACGCCACGCACGCAGGCCACGCACGGCGCGTACGTCACACGCGCACGCACGCATGCACGGACGCAGCCCACGCAGCGCACACAGCACACGCAGCGCGTGCACGCCCTTGGTTTGGTGAGGTTGGGGGAAGAGGGGCAGGAGGGGCAGACGGGATAGAGGAGGAGAGAAGAGGGGGCAGCGAGGGAGGAAGGGGGGAGGGAGGGAGGAGGAAGGGGAACCTGAGCCTGGAGCGCGCCGGGTGGACGGGGCGCCGCGCGCCAACGGGGCGCCGCGCGCTGACAGGGCGCCGTGCGCCAACAGGGCGATGTGCACCAACAGAGCACCTTGCGCCAACGGGGGTGCCGTGCGCTAGCGGCGGTACCACACGCGAAGAGGAGGGGGGCACACGCGCAGACAGCGACGGCCCGAACGGAGGAGATGGCCACGCAACTCCGCGCCATGCGTAAAGACAGAGACGGGACGACTAACGGATGATATTGTGTGGATCAACGATGATGGAGGATGAGAGCGGAAGCGGAGCGAAGACGGAGAGGTACCCAGGCTTGGCTTGATGCCATGTTGACAATGAGAATGTTTAGATCAAGAAGTTACACACAAAACAGTGGCATGCCTTCATATGGAGGAGGCATTGCTCCAACGGGCGATCCAACGGGAACTGCACATGCAAAAATCCGTGCAACGGCTCCTAGCTGTCAGACTACAATTGCCCTAATTGCCCCAAGGGGGGACAAAAGTCCTAACAAGGACAAACTAGTGGAATCTTGAGTACTTTAACACGACATCGTATGTCGAGACGATGTCACACCTAGGAAGGACCTACCAGTCAAAAGTTACTAGTTCAACATAAACTTCTTTGAACTACATAGAAGATCTTTGTATTCTTTTTCATTTTACAAGGAATTGATGTGGTTCTTGTATATTCTCACCTTTTTAGAATATATGAGATTTTTCTCATCAATTCCATTCTGAATGCCGAATGAATGACAATTCTACGCCGTTACTATGTAACCCTATGCACGCTTTGCGTGCAACACCCGGCTCTTGTTTTTTCTTCTCTCGCGTCGAAGTTAAATGAGAGGGGGAGAGGGAGGGGGAGGCGAAACCGGGCAGATCGCTTTCGACGCGAGAAAAAGAAAAAAAACGGCCTTTGATGCAATGGGGAAAAAAAAGGCGCAAATGGACATTATAGGGTCCTGTTCCTCGGACAGTCCTGATCACTTTCTTTCTCGAGTCAATTCCGTTCTGTCCAAAAAATGCTTTCGCATGAGAGAACTTGGAAGAGAAAATGGACAGGCAAAATATAAATCGTAAAGTTTGGTTGCTGACGTGGCGTCGCCGGAGGGGGGGTGCTATTTTTGCGTGCTAGTTAGCGGGGTGCCATTTTTGCAGGGTGCCATTTTTGCGTGCTATCCTAGGAGGGGTCCACGTTTGCGTGCTCGCTTTGGGGGGGCGCCATTTTTGCGTGCTTGCTTTGGGGGATGCCAATTTTGTGTGCTTACGTTGGGGGGGCGCCAAGTTTGCGTGCTACTATAAAATGGGCGCCATTTTCACATTTTTCTCCATGTTTGAGTGATTGAATGCACGAATGCAGTGCTTGGCCAGCCATTGGGCCAGCCAATCACTGCGATTGCACGTTTAACGGGCCACGCACTTCACTGCTGCCATTCAATTTGTCGAACGGCAGCAGCGAAGTCCGTCGCTCGGCATTCGCGGGTCGCAAAACACAAGCTTTCATCGAACTGAAAAACTAGAATGACCCATTCGTCAAATTTCAGGTTTCATGGGGCCCCTAGATATCGAAATTAAGGATATACCACAAAAAATTGGAAGCAGGTTTTTTATGATCGAATTAATCATGGATAATTCCATCCATCGAATATCAAGCGCAGTAGGGTATGTTGTTTTTGTGATTGAATTTACTCAAATATATATACAACTTGACAAGATGCCCACTTTCCCCATATTCCAATCAAGTGACAATCCCAAACTAAACATTATGAGCTTAACCATTCTCATGTTTCATACCTCATTGTACCAATGAGATGGGAATACCTAATTCCTGAGTATCTCCCACAACAGTTTGTAGATCGGGGACCCGGCTCTGTCTATGCAAAGCATGTAAGCAAGAAATAATGTGTGTGACTGAGAAGTGAGAACATGCAAGCACGGAAAAGCCTGTTGGCCTCTTGGCCAAAGGAGTTGGCCCGGCGGGAGCATACGTCGTCACGAGTGCTCAGCATGGAGCGTTGTCTCTTCTTTGACCAGTCACCTGCACGGGTGAGGTGAGTGTCTAGCAAGGCAAGGGGTCACCACGTGGTACTGGCACATAAACCAACAAGACCCTGGCATTTGGTGACCTGCCAGTGCTCTTGAAGATCCTTTGATGATTTGCTGCATATTGTCTTTGAAAGGTTGTGCATTCTCTCTGTGGCCAAGACCGGGTACACGGTGGTTTGTACTAGTGCCTCGGCAGACCCAACAGTGATTGATTGACTCTTTGTTGACTTTTTGTCAGACATATGTAGCTTGCATGTGGCTGAGACCCCGATGTCCGGTGACATGTTCTGGTATCTCGGGAGGCCTAAAATTGCCTAGCCTAGCTTTTGGCGGTGTTTTCTTAATCACCGTAGAGTCTGGAAGTGTTTTGAACAGAGTGCATATTTTCTTGTTGGTCGAGACACAGGCACACGGTGGACTGTTCCAGTGCCTCGGGAGACCTACGTATTCCCCGTTTGTGACTTGGTGCAAAGGAAACGACGGGGCCTGGCGGGCTAGCCACCATGTCCAAATACATAAGCTCTTAGTAGGGATCATTATACATTCTCCTCGTTCTTCATGCGTTCCACACTTTACCATATTTGGCCTTCACTGTTTGCTCCTCACATCCTGAGCTCATGGAAATCGTGCGTGGGCCTACATGCTCTAATTGATTCTATACGTTGTGAGTTGTTCCAATGGCTGAGAGTGTGGCCCATGCGTGTTAGTTGCCAACGGCGAGATGCCAACCGCGACAAGGGAACTTAACCAGAATATCCCAGCAGCATTCCACCTACAGCTCTGACGGAACACTGCCAAAAATCTCTTGAGCTCATGGTCTCCACGCTGTGAGATGTGAGCCCCTGCGCTCAAGGTCTCGACGTTGCCAATATCTGTTCGCCCCACCCAGCCTAACCAAGCCCAGCCAAGAAGCTGGTCCTACGTGTCGTATGGTGGAATATGAGGGTGCAATCTCTCAACTTCTCTAATACCATGGGGGGATAGAGGAACCCACTACAGTGACATTTTGTGTGAGATTCTAGGCTATAAGAGAGGTGACAGATGACGTTGAGAATGGTGGAGAGACGGGAAGTATCTAGCTGAAAGAATGAGAAGTTACTAGAAGAATGAGGGAGGAGGGATATCACCTCCTCCCTCGGTCCAGTAAGTGAGCGTGCAATCTGCATAAATGCAACGGCTGGTCGATGGGAAAATGCAAGAAAACATCTCCTTGCTCCTAAACAACAATGGGATGGATCCTGGTAACGGTACAGATCTGTATCGGGAGGGCCGGTTCGGCTCTCCCACCTCGCAATAGCGAGGGGGTGGTCACGAGCCACCCCTCGCTATTGTGAGGGTTGGCAGGTGGCCAGCTACCCGCTGGCTACCAGCCGACTGGCGGTCGGTTGGCTGGGTGGCTGGTGGCCGATCAAGTGACCGGCCGGCTACCCGCTGGTGAGCCACCAGCTGCCGATCGAGCTGGTGGCTAGATCGACGGCCTGGAGGCCGCGACGCCTCGAGCGGCGAGGCCTGTAGCCTCCAGCACTCGTCCTAACTCCCTCCTCACCGCCTCCTCAAGTGAGCAAGGCAAGGGATAGAGAGCGAGGGAGTGAGGCGCAAGAGGAATACAAGCGCCGGCACAAAATTGCTAGACGTGCCTCGTATGCGACGATTTCACGCCGTCGCGTAAAAAATGAAACTCGAGTTTGTTTGGTACAAACTTTGAGTTTTGATTACGAAAACATTCGTGAAAACTCACGAGCTCGAATGAATCCCACCCCCTCATTTGGGACCAAGAATGAAGGGGCAAGGTAAAAAGAGAGATGGGCCTTTGGAGACTTGAAATGTTCAAGTCTCCCTGCACGGGACGTTAATGATGATTTCCCCCAAGAGTGATGCAGACGGGAAAACCCCTCGAGCAAGCTTTGGATGCCATTCGGCAAACTCTGATGTCAAACTGAGTGCAGGAGCTGGAGATACAACCGTTATAGTGCTTTTCAAAGCAGGATGACCCTCACGACCAAGTGTGTGACGATTCCGGTGGCTACAAGGGATAGTAAATGCCACGAGTAGCTCCAAGAGCGATAGAAACGCCAAAGAGGGGTACGAGCTTGAAATGTAACCGTTTTAAGCGCTGTAAATTATGTTGGAAAGCTCTTGAGGAGCTCTATTTTGTTCTGCTAGCTCCTCTAAGCTTCTCAAACTAACAAGGAGACTAGGTGGATTTTTCTTGGATGGGTTGGGGAGTGCCCACATCGAAACCACCAACTTTTTCCCTCTTCTCAAGGCTCGCTTTCCTCCTCTTCAAACCAAAAATTAGGGCAGTACCATTGCCCAATACCACGGACTCTCACGGCCTGAGAGAAAAAGAAAAGAGATGAAGTTGCCATTTTGAAAAGTTTTGGAGGCTGCCACATTGTCGTTGAGCACAAGGAGGGCGCCTCCAATAAGGCACAAGGTGTGCCAAGAGAACACAAGAAGAGGTCAAGGAAGAGCATAAGGCAAGAAGTGAAAGAAGAAGACAAGATTAGTGAGGAGGGAGTGTGCGGAGGTGCAAAATTTTAGTTTGAGTTGACCCTCCCTCCTCCTCACCTTTTTGAGCGGTACTCAAATTCTTGTAGCTTCTTGATCTTGTTGTTGCTTTGCTTTGTTAGGTTTGTTTAGCTTGCCTAGTGCTGTGAGTCATGACTGAGGATTTTTCCTACAATCCACGTGATTGTGCTGATCGTGGCGGTGTAGAAAATAGTATTTTTCTACTACATGATTGTACCGACTGTGGTGGCCTAGAAAGATAGAAATAGATTGTATAATTACCTCACCGATCATGAGAGCAAGGTAAATTCAGGAGGCAACACCTCCTCGAGGTCGTGGGTTGACCCTCACAATTGTCTTTGCGTTCTGGTTGAACGGGTGATGGAATGGCAAGTGCCAGACTGTCCAAGACCAACAAGGGCAAGGTGGTGACGGCCTCACCACACGTCCTTGGCAGACTCCATGTCTTGGGAGCCGTCTCCTCGAGCACAGTTGCTAAAATAAAAGGCAATTGTATCACTGAAGGCAACCGGTGCCAACCTTGGTGACACCAAGAAGCATGCAAAAGCTGGAGAAGTACTCGACGAGCATGTCGACGTGAACGTGAATGACCTCCACATGACGGATGACAGGCTCAAGGAGGACCACCGAGCGTGGACCCTGACAAAAAGCATGACGTTGACAATGGCGAAGGCAGCGTGGATCACGGTCATCGCCATTGTTGTGCGGCTAACTTGGGCTGGTCACTCAAGAAGGGCAAGACGTCCGCCAGATCACATGAAGCTACCGATAGCAGCGAGGCCGCCAATAGCAGAAAAGGAACCAAAAGCAGACACACGGGAAGTTCTTGCGAGCATGATGTGGACAACGTCACTGTGAAAGCCATTCAGAATAACCGCCAAAGGCTTGCTAGGTTGGCTGTCGAGGCGGCGAGCCAACTCAAGATCACCACCAATAGTGGAGGTGTGTCACCACCTAGAGGAGTGGGGACAGAGCTCCTCCTTATGATGTGGCCGCGATGGGACAGACCAGTGTCTACTCGAGCGTCGTCGCTGACGACAACCTCCTTCGGAAGGTGGGACTCCTTGAAGGCGTGTGCGCAAAACGTACCCTCTTGTAGTTGGTAAAGGTGTACAGAAAGCACGAAGCCCTGGAGGCTATTGCCGATGCTTTGATGACAACAGAGATGAATTTCACAATTGCCAATCTGCTAGTCCACGTTAGATAGAGAATCATCAACCTTGACCATGATCGCAAGTGCCTTGCTGCTCATGAGGCAAGCCGCCGATTCAACGACCTCGACAAGGCGTTGCAGAGCGTGATCCAGGTGCGAATGCAGTAGCAATCACAACGGGCCACATGTGTTAATGCTACCGCCGGTGACAACAACGAATTGCTTACCTCGACGACTTCAGTACCAGTCATGGACACATCCTTTCTCCACAGTGTGGAGATCTTCTAAAAGGGTGCGAAGCTGATGGATTGGCTGGATCATATGGAGCACGCACTACATGTCCATAAGATGCCACTCGGTTAGTGGGGTGACCTCGTCGCGACGCGACTTGAAGACAAGGTCTTCAAGTATGTGGTCAAGGAGTGGGGTGCAAAGCAACCACACCTTGAGTGGCAGCCTATGCCGTGGGAGGCCTTCTATGCCATCGTGCCTAAGAATTGAACCTAGTATGAGAAGGCGTAGTGCGCCTACACAAGATCAAGGACTTTAGGCACCCGGGTGATTTGAAAGAAGCTTACTTAAGCGATTTCACCGCACGCATGGAGGAAGCGGAAAGCACTGAGGGCGATGGGACCCGGACCTTCAAGTACTCAATGTGTATGCTACTAGAGTACTTATGTGATGGTCTGGCTAGCAAAATTCTAAAGGACAAGACCACCACGATGGCAATTGGCCAAGCTTGGACAAGCTAGAGGACATTGTGTGACTACATGAGAAAATTGTATTCGGTGAACCCGAAGCACTACTTTGAAGCACAGTCGAACGTGCATGCATAGCAAGAATAAGACATGCGCATGGATGCTACAAGGACTGGTGGATGAGCTGGACAGCGAGGCTGGACCAAGAATAAGCAGCCGACAAACCCTCCAGCCAAGAAGGCTGGTGGACACAAGGCCCCTAACAACAAGCACAGCCGTGACAATGACAAGCTGCAGGCGATGCGTGAGCATTGTAACATAACCTTCCACGACGGGCTCTGCCACATCCGCATATAGCTTGGCCACTTTAGGGCCTACTGTCCTGAGGTTACTGGTGGTAGGCAAGAGGTCGCGGCGTTGGCCATAGCTACGGCACCTTGTGGGGATGGTGCAATAGGAGACCGTCGGGCAGAGTCATGGACCGGGCCGCGGTTGGGACAATGGGTCCGACTGTGGTAACGGACAGGGCCGTGGGACGGGTTTTTCTCACCTCTGAGTGACGTTAGTGGGGACCACTCCGGGGAAAAACTAGATCACGCGTGTGGGTTAATGTTTTCAGATGAGGATGTTAAACATTTTGAGTTTTGACGAGTTCAAATCTCCATCAACATGTTGAGCCCCATTCTATACTTGCTGACCGGCATTGCCCACTAAACCTTACATCTCCAGACGAGATGCATGATTGTACATGCTTAGTGCTGGCGACACCAACCACTATGCAAGCATTATGTGACGCAGTGATTGAAACAGACGCCCTCAAAGCGATGGTTTAAACCATGTTTGCTGTACCTTTGGTTGACGATATCGACCAAGCAAAATTGAAAGAGTGGAAGGTGCTATTCAAATTCACATGTGCCCACAAGATGTTGACTCGAGTGGGTGAATCTTTGGAGCTGCGACATCCGCCATATAGATTATGTATTTATCACAAATTCGGATTGCCATCATCGAGCCTATTCACTTGGAAGAGTGGAGGTAACATGAGGATGCAGTTTAGAGGACCTCTAGTTGGTGCTCCCATGAACGTATCGGCTGACACTAGAGGGGATGAATCTTTTGCTAGCCTTGGCTTTATGCGACAGGTGGGCCTCAACTACAAGCCATTGAATGGCGCAGTTGTCATCGGTGGAAACCGTACGGTATCCAAAATCGGTACCTGTAAAGTAAAATTCTATATTCAAGATTACACACAAAGTTTCACGTTGAAGGTACTCAACCTTCTTGACCCATTTGACATGGTGCTTGGCGATCACTGACTCCATGAAATCAAGGCTCTGATGTATTTTGAATCTAAATGCTTGATCCTTTGGAAGGGAAACCATTCCTTTATGTTGATTCCAAGTACGAAATTGTCACCGGCCTGACTAAAAGTCCATGCACGCTTTTCTGCGATGCAGGTCAAGAGACGAATTCGACAATGGTGTTGATTTTTCTTGGCTTTGCTGCAAAAAGTGGAGGATGACATAAAGGAAGACACACCACAAGAGATTATATCTCTATTTGTGGAGTTATCAGATGTATTCCAAGACCCATCCGCTCGGCTTAATGACACATGGGCCACACGATTCCTATTCAACTGGAGGTGACCCCTTTGTTCAGACCCATGTACCGCCTCAGTCCAGTAAAGAGGCCAGACGCTAAACACCAAATGAATGAGTACCTTGCAAAGAGATGGATCTAGCCAAGTAGCTCACCGTACAGTGCGCCGATCCTTTTTGTGAACAAAAGGGACGGTGGTTTCACGCATGTTCATGGACTACCAAGCGCTGAACAAGCTGGCAGTGAAAGATTGATTCCCCTTACCGTGGATTGAGGCCCTGTTTGACCAACTACAAGGAACAGAATTCTTTTTTTCCTTGGACTTGTCTAAAGGGTACCATTAAATCTGCATTACGGAAGATGATGTTCCCAAAACCGTGTTTCGAATGCACATGGAACACTATTAGTTCCGAGTTTTATGCTTCGGGTTAACAAATGCCCCGACAACATTCCAAGGAGAAATGAACCAAACGCTTGCTAAACAAGTTGGTTAGTTTATCTTGGTTTACCTAGATGACATCCTGGTTTTCTCCAAATCCATGGAAGAGCACATAGAACATCTGCGGGAGGTGCTCACGATCCTTCAGGAACAGAAGTTCTATGCAAAAGTGAGCAAGTGTAAGATTGCACAAGATGAGCTCGAATACCTTGCATACATAGTCGGCAAGGTTGGTATCCGTGTCGACCCACAAAAGGTCCAAGCCATTGTTAAGTGGCCACGCCCAAAAAAATGTTGGGCAGATTCGGTCTTTCCTCGGCCTTGTAAACTATTTCCGATGGTTTATAAAAGGATATTTGACCCTGGTAGCACTGCTAACAAGGCTGATGCAAAAAGGCGTGTATTGGGATTGGAATTCTAACTACAAGATTGCCTTTGTCAAAGTAAAAAAACTTCTATCCATAGCGTCCGTCTTAGCTCTTCCCGACCCATCGCGACCGTGGGCGGTGTGATGTGATGCGTTGGTAGTATGACTTGGAACAGTCCTCATGAAGAATGGTCACCCAGTTGCATATAAGACCTGAAAGCTCATCCCTGCCAAGACTTGGTATAAAACTGGGGATCAACAGTTTTTTTGCAGTGGAGCATGCTTTCAAGATGTGGCGTTGCTACCTCGAGGACGCTGAAGGGGGTGTGACAGATGTGACCGACCACGACCCATTGGTGTTTTTCCAAACATATATGAACCTGTCAAGATGACAGATGCGTTGGAGTGAATACCTGAGCCGATTCTTGTTCACGTGGGTATATCGGCCAGGACGCATCAACGTGGCCGATCCACTTAGCCGATTGTCTGTGAAAATTAAAACAACCACCGAGGTCGGTGGGTGTTTTATGGCCATTACAACAACAACAGTGTAAATACCAGATGCCCTTGCACCTCTGTGGTAACCACCTCGAGAGATTATCCACTACAAATGTTTTGTAGAAAGGATCCAGATGGGATAATACGTGGATTCTTGGTTTCAAGACTATCGGAATCCAGAAAAAGTATGGATTGGTGAAGGCTACACGAATATTTTGGTGCAGAGAACAAGTTGTTGTGCTTGACTCGGGAGACCTTTGAGCAAAGAATGTCTCCCAGTTCCACGACCTACCGATCGTGGGTCATGTGGGATATCAAAAGATCAGAAAGGCACTCTCAGACCACTATTGGTGGCCAGGATAGAGTGTCCATGTCCGTAACTATTGCATGACATGCGAACCATGTCTTCGGAATAAGGCTAGTAACAAAATGCCTGCTGGACTCCTCCAACAACTTCCCATTCCTGGGACTTCATGGGAGTACGTCAGCAAGAACTTCATTACAGGTCTTTCCACATGGCCCGTGGCCACGATGCAACACTAGTGGTTGTGGATCTTCTGACAAAAAAAATCCACAACCACGTCCACTTCATTCATATAACCACTGATATGAACACAGAAGACACCGCCCGTCTCTTCTTTGAGGGTACGGTAAAGTACCACGGCTTGCCGTTGCGTATTATCTTCAATCCAGATGGAAGATTTGCTTGTAGTTTCTGGCAAAAGATGTATGAGTACTTCAGCAGTGAGTCGTAAATATCGACAGGGTTTCAGCCTTAAAATGACAAACAAATAGAGCGAATGAATTGCTCGCTGGAACAAATGCTCATTATATACGTGGATACTACCATGAATGACTAGGAAGAACTACTACCATCAGTGGAGTTTACGGTGAATAACTTACTGAGCGAGTCTACACCGTTCACATTGTTTGTGTTGAACACTAGTCGGCATCCACTGGTGCCCTCTTCATTGGCCAAGAGCGGGAGTATAGGAGGATGGGTTACTTCTGCTCAAGCCTTTGCTAAGTGTATAGACCCCTTGCTACAAGAGACGAAGGGTCACCTTCAAGCTGCTCTACAACGATAAAAGGCATATACCGACAAAATTCATCATGAGGCCTCGTTTGACACCGGTGACAAAGTGCTGCTTAGCACTAAGAATCTTTGGTTGAAGTCACCAAGGGTGCAAAAACCTCTACCAAAGTGGATTGGGCCATTCTCCATCGTTACACGCATCGGGCTAGTGACATACCCATTATTTCTTTTGGCGAGTATGAAGATACATGAAATGTTTCATATAACCCTACTGGCTCCAATTACGGCAGTGGGAATAATTCAGCCACCACCGGTAGTCCATGTTGTGGACGGCCAATACGAAGTTCTTCGTCTACTCTAGCACCAAGAGTGTATACTCCGGTTGCGGGATGTTTGAGAATAACTCGTTCATGGGGCCGGTTATGAACATAGCTCATGGGAGCCCGAATCTTGGTTAGCCATAGGGGTGGTCAACGAGTATTGGAGCGAGCTGGTAGCTCGCAGAGATGGATGCATGGCAGGGGCCACCAACCAAACTCGAGAAAATTGAACAACATTCCCACAGGGCGGCATTCATGGAGTGCGACCACAGGAGGTTGGGGACGTCCAAAATGGTTGTCGCGCGGACGTTCTGGCCTGAAGGGGAGAGGCCGCTAGCCGTACTGACCAACAAGCTGCAGCTTAGGTCCAAGTGCCATGCACATATTCATGTTTAGCTAGTGATTGAAAGTATTAAGTTTCTTTCACAATGTTGATGAATCGCTATATGGCATTCTCACTTGTCGTTCATGATCCGGGATGTTTCATAATAAATGGGGAAGAATGTAGTGGGAGGGCCGGTTCAACCCTCCCACCTCGCGATAGCGAGGGGGTGGTTGCGGGCCACCCCTCGCTATTACGAGGGTTGGCCGGTGGCCAGCCACCTGCTGGCTACCGGCCGACCAACGGGCGGCCAGCTAGGGTGGCCGCCAACAGGACAAGTGATCGGCCGGCCCCCCGCCGGTAGGCGTGATAGATTGAGACCGAGACAAGACGTCTTGATCTAAAACTCGTTGTTTTGGGATTTGGACCGAGATGTCTTGTCTTGGGTACAGAAGACGAGAAAATATCGGTCTCGTGCCAATTTTTATTTTTATCGTCTTGATCTTGTCTCGGTCTCGCTCACATCCAAGATAATCTCGCATGTTGCACCGTTGCAAGGGATAGACGAAAAAATGAATCAAGCTACTAGAACCCACCCACTTCGTGACGACTTCATTCTAACTACGAGCAACGTTTCTTGAAAAAAACTAGAGTCCACATCGTTCTCAGAGCAAATGCCCCAGTTCAAAAGTCAAACCCTACGTCACTTAGCCACCTCGCCTGATTGTTGAAGTTCGTTGGCCACTCACATCTCTATGCCCTCTTATCTCACTTTCCATGGCACACACATGTACAGATTAAATGACATGGCATCACCTGGGGAGATATCATACAAGCGTGCCATGAATGGAGGCTCTGACGCTATGAAGCAGCTGGTCTATCCAGGAGTGTCTTTTGGCACAGACTATCTCATGTTGATGCGGTAGATGCTAGGGTTCGTACATTCTCACTATCGATCCATGCGTCATGCTTGTTTGCCTCTCAGTGCTTTGGGGGATGCTGCATATTGTCCCGAGTGCTGATCCTTAGGGGGCCACCTTGTCGGTCATTGGCCGTACATTGGTGAGAAGCCACCCTCAGTTAAATACCGAGAGGTCGGCTTGACCCCCGAGTGGGGGTACATGCTCATCCTAGCAAGTTGCTTGATGTGGGTATGTGCTCATCAGTTTCTTAGACTCTCATTTCCTCTCCTGACATTTTACTCTTGGTGTAACACAATCTTCTAAGGCAAGCCTACCGCATCTCATGGCATCTCTCGTGCTTCCTTGTATTCACCCACCCACATAGCATGCTGTCTCACTGGGAAACTACCTAGTAACTACTGCTATTAGAGCTGTAGGAGTACACCCTTACTCCTTGTCAATCCTGAACCGTGACCTTCACCCGGTGAATGGTGTGTCTCTCACTAAAACGTGTCTACATCACTCTTACTGCAAGTTACCTACCTGTCAATCCATGAGCACCGCAACGCACAGTGATCTTCTAGTACCACGTCCCCGGGTAGGTCAGTACTAGAGCAGGCCGCCTTTGTCGATGCCGACGCCGCAACCCTCCTGCCGAACGTCACTCTGGCAGTCTCGATGGCTCGGGCACTCTTGGCGCAGCCTTTTGCTCTTCTGAACCTGTGCCATCTCTGCACCCGTGGTGCACCGCACTGTACGTGACCTCAAAGCAGTCCCCACTGCTTCGTCATTCGGGTGCCTCCTCAGCCTGATGCCACAGCACTTTGCTGCTCCTCCTTTTGCTGGCTCACGGCATTCAGTGCCGCTGCACCTCTCCTACACCGTCCGTTGGACCTGCATCTCTCTGCCGTAGTCCCTCAGTGCAACTCAGACGGCGCTCCCTCTTCCCGCTATTTTCTGCAGCATCACAGTCAGGCAACAACATCTCTAGGCTGCATTTGCAGCCCGAACGCCTGCCACACTGGATTTGCCACCACTTGACGGTCCCTTGGACAAGGAATTGGATTCTCCACATACGGATGCCCGCTATGCCGATCGTGAGTGGGAGGACCCGCAATTCTGTGACGAGCCCTCACCCATTGACGACGACACTCTGCTTTGGTTTTGTATACAGGATAGCCCATATTGGTGCGAAGACATTGCCACAGTAGTAGAGCGTGAAGTGGCGCGAGAATGCGAGCACATTAATTGACAGGCTTACACGGTGGACGATTTGCCGCTGTCACCGCCTCGTCCCTCAAGTATGTAACCTCCTAAGAAAACCCAGTCGTCCAATCCCGCTTCTGCTGCCGACCTTGCTCCAACTCCTACAACAGCAGACTCAGCTGGACCGTCCAGGGCACATGAGGTACCTGGAGTAATTCCCGTCTTGCCACTCTACACTGACTCCATTGGCTTGGCCGACGGTATTCTCGACATAGCCATAGCCGGTGCCTGTAGGGCCCCGACATAGACTGTAGTGGGTCGCGCAGCCAAGGCTTACGCACACGCCGCGGCATCTCTCACGCTACTCGCTGCTGACGCCGCCAACATTTCCATGCAGGTGATAGCAACAGCCGCTACTATGGCCACCGTAGCATCCTCAGCAGCCGACGCAACTGCCAGTGCCGTCGGCTCCATTTGCGCATCCACTACAACTACTATCCTGACTCCCACTGGTGCTCCTCAGGATCTCACGCCCCACGTCACCACTGGTGTCCTTGTTGCGTCAGTATGAGCAGACATCGTAGGCGCCACAATCATAGGGCTCCTTTGCCTTACAGTGGCAGTTGTCGGTTGGGTGGCCGTCCTCTTCTCCTTTAGCGGCCGCCATGGTGCCTCCTCTCTTCGCACTGCTTCCTCACCACTAGTCTGTTGAGCATTCCTCTTCTCTCTCTCCTCTCCATTCTCCTTCTCCCTCTCTCCTCTCCATCTATCCTGCCTGTCACTTCTCATCATGCCAGGACCAGAGGAAACCATAGAGATCTTGCAGGCCGCCTAGCGAGGCCGAAGCAGCTCGTCGCAAGGTTGACGATGAGCTGTAACAAGGACGTGAAGCTCAACGCAAATTGGCCACTACAGTAGCTGCATTACTTATAGAACGCTTGCATGCCATCCCACTCCTTGCTGTTGTTCTACCTGCTGAGGAGACTACATCTGATGACTCTTCTATGCCTCCTAGTGGTGGTGTTCCTAACTCCTCTTCCCCCGCTCTCTCTGTAGCTACTCTTGCTCGAGTGCTCCTCCCTGCCAAGTAGAAGGATTTTGAAACACCACCACCTCAGTTCACCTCTAAGCTGAACTTCACCACATGGGAGATCCAATTCAGTGCATGGGCCCAGGGTGAGCTATTGTGGGAATACTACTCTCCCGCCAAGCCGTTGTTTGTTCTTAAGCCTGCTGAGATGGCCCACGTTGTTCGGACTCTGATCATTGCGGGGCCTAAAGGCCTCCTAGATGACATCGGTACGTACAACACCGACCCTATATGTGGCACACCCGCTGATCTTGTCGGTGCCTATGCCCTCATTCCTCGTCGCAAAACTGTGACTGGACATGTCACTCAAAGCACTCTTACTGTGCACTTCAACACACTCCAGATGCGAGCAGATGAGACTGCAGACGAGTATTGAGCATGTCGCCTGCACCTTCTACGCGATCAGGGCAAGGCATCTCCAGGTCCTCTCTTTGCCTTCCTCTCCATTGTTGCCAGTCTCTGTCTTGAGCTCTCTGACCTCTACCTGCATGTCTCCCAGGCAGAGCTTGAGTATCTTGTTGCTGCTCCGGTCCCTAAAAAATCTCCACAAGGGTTCGGACCTCTCTATGAGTTCACTGCCTCTCGCCTAACGGATGGGTGGAGAAACTTGCAGAACAAGCACATGCATCGTGCAGCCCTCGGTATGGTCACCACCTCCTCATCCTCCTTCCCTGTAGCTGCCTTCTCATCTCCATCCCTTCCTTCCCCCGCTGCCGCTCATACCACTCAAGCTGCTTCTTGGGGCGAAGGCGGCAGGTCCAATCATGGGGGTGGCCGTGGGGGGGAAAGGCCGTGGCGGCGGCCACGGTGGCAAGACCTCCTCAGGCACCACCACTGCCACCGACATCACCTGTTGGAATTGTGGCACCACTGGTCACACTGCACCAAAGTTTCCAGCTCCTCTTGACAACGTTCCTCTGGCTTCCTCTATCCTCGCTCATTGGACACACACTAGTGTCATTTCCTCCTCTCAAATAGAAGAAGTGAATATTGGATCTTCATCACCCTCTTCCTCAGCCTCCATACTCACCACCACTCTTGCTCCTCTCTAGCTGTCACTACCGCCCGCCAGCCCATTGGGCTGGATTCTGCCTCCATCTGGACCCCCCTACTATGGTCCTCCGTCTTCACACTAGTCTGTGCCTCCCTGGACCCGGGATGATGGTTGCTTCTTTGACCGCTCCTCCAGTTGCTCCTCCGACCACTCCTCTGACTGTCGTGACGAGGAGCGTACTCTTGAGTGTCGCCTTGCGAAGCTCCTCCACCTTCACTCTCAAGGAGGTGAGAGTGTGAGTGGCCATTTTTGTATGTCCGTCTGTGAGTCTGATGCCACCCTTTGTGGTACTGTGTCCGGTTGTGTACAGGGGGCATTACCTGATGACTGTTCATAGATTGAAGATTGCCAGTCTCATACATATCCCACTCGCCTTGGTGTTCCTTATCCCCAGTCCTCTTGTGGCTCTATCGCTATCTACATCATTCTGCCCTCCACTCGTGCTTCCCCTGGCCTCTGGATCATTGACTCCAGAGCCACACATCACATGACCTCCTATCATTTGTCCTTTTTGTCCCTTGGACCTATTGGCTCTGTTCGCTCAGTGCGCACCGGGTCCGGCCAACTTCTCCCTGTCCAGGGTGTTGGTGTTGTTCGCTTTTTCGGCCGTGGTGGCACTGTGTACCTCCATAAGGTGCTGTACGTGCCTGACCTTGAGGTCAGCCTCCTCTCTGTGATCGCCCTTGATGACCAAGGCATGGGCTTCTCTTCCAATCGCAGCCTTGCCTCTATTGCTCTGCGCTCCTCCAGCCACATTGTCCTTTGTGAAGTGCATTGTGAACGTCTGTTTCATGTCCCTCTCATACTACCATCGTCTTCCACTGCCTCTGCTCTTGTCCACATCGTGCTCTCCTTGTCTCCTACCCATGCGGACCTTATGCACTGTCACATGTGTCACATTCACATTGTCGCTGATTGGCGTTTTCTGGGTCTCCGGCCTACTACCGGCCTTGATCGTGCCACATTTTCACCTCCATGCTCCTCTATCTACGTGGACTGTGCCAGTGGCAAAATGCACCACTCCCTGACCACCACTTCTGAGCCCACCACCTTGCATCCTCTTGATCTCGTGCATATTGATGTCACGGGTCCCTTGCCCCAGGACTTCCTTGGTGGCCTCGGTCGCTACGTGTTGTACTTGACTGATGACTTTTCTCACTATCGTTGGATCTTTGCTCTTCGTCATAAAAGTGACATCACGGATGTACTGAAATCATGGCTTCCTTGGGCAAAGCGCGCCTGCCTTCGTTCCTTGTGTGTCTTTTGCAGTGACAGAGGGAGTGAGTTTTTTCGGTCCAGCCTCTTGCTTTCTTGAGTCTCGTGGTGTTCGTCTAGAGTCCTCTGCCCTTTACACACCACAACAAGATAGCATGTCCGAGCATTGGAAGCACACCCTTGCCGATGATGTGTACTCCCTTCTCTTTGCCTCTGGTCAGTCCCCCTTGTTTGCCTTTGAAGTCATGTCCTACATGACATGGGTCTGGAAATGGGTGCCCCATGGTCCCCTCCCTCACACTGTTACGCCCTCTGAGCGCTGGACGGACCGCTGTGCTGACCTCTGCCTTGCTCGTGTGTGGGGTGTCTTTCCTCTTTGTGGCTTCCTGCTGACCAATGGGATGGTAAGCTGTCTCCTCGCGGTTGTTTGTGTATATTCCTTGGTGTCTCTCCATTTTCCAAAGTTTGGCGTTTCTAGGATCTTGCCCACTGTCGTGCCATTGAGTCCCATGATGCGCTCTTTTTTTAGCACTTATTTGAACATGATGTTCCCCACTTTTGTGGGTCCCTCTCTCTACCCTCTCGGGGTGGAGGTGGCACTCCTCCCTCTCACTTCTGTCTCCCCTTCATACGTCCATTGGTACCCTCTATCTCCTCCGAGTCCTCTGCCTCCTTTGAGCCCTAGGATCCCTCTTTCCCCTCTGAGCCTGCACCCTCTGTCACCTCTGAGCCCTCGCCCTCATCTACGCCTCCTGTCTCCTCTGAGCCCTTAGACCCGCTGCCTCTTCCTGTACCTCAGAGCCCCTTGTGCCCTCTGTGCCTCCAGCTCTCACTGAGCCCTCTGTCACCTCTGTTGTAACTTCTCCTTCTCCACCAGTGCAACCACGCTCCCCTGTGGTGTCGTCACCGCCATCTACGCGTATCTCATCTGTCCCTCTTGTCTCACCCTACACGCGTGGTGGTTGCCTTAGGCCCCTCCAGTCACACTCTCACCCTGTTGTCTCTGGTGATCCTGGCCTCCACGCTCTTGGTCTTGCAACATCTACATTGTCCACGGCTGCCTCTGTGGTCCATCCCAGCACTGAACTTGGCTACTCCCTCATTGCACAAGATTTCCACTCAACCCTCTCCTCGTCTATGGCCGGGTGTGTTGCCTCATGCTTTGCTGCTGCTGGTCTCTCTCCCATTCCGCCTGAACCTCTGATTATGCAGGTTGCTTGTACAACAAATGATTCCCCCTTGTGGGAGCAAGCCATGAAAGCCGTACTTGACGCATAGTCTGAGCACGGCGTGTATGAGCTCGTGGATCTCCAACCAGGCCGCAAAGCAATTGTAGCCAAATGTGTATTCCATCGCAAGCTGAACCCTGATAATACCGTTGAATGGTACAAGGCGCGCCTCATGGCAAAAGGTTTCTCACAAGTCCCTGGGGTTGATTTTGATGAGACATTTGCCCCAGTTGGTCGCTACACCACCGGTATGGCACTGCTCAACGTGGTTGCCCAGCATGACTGGGAGCTTGAATTGATGGATGTCAACAACACCTTTCTACATGGTAAATTGGATGAGGATATGTACATAGTGCAGCCACCTGGTTTCTCTGATGGAACAAATCGAGTGTGGCGCCTATGTAAGGCCCTCTACGGCCTAAAGCTGTAGAAACCATGAGATAACAACAACCATGGAAAAGGGAGGCTTCCAAAGAATCACAGTGGACCCCACGCTATTTCTCAGTGCTCCCACCAAGCCTCTTGTTGTCAGCCTTGTCTATGTGGATGATCTCCTTATTGCGTCTCCGGACTTCGCGTCTGTCGTAGCTGCAAAGTCTCTTCTTCAGATGGCATGCAAGATGAAGGACCTTGATCCAGCCCGTGTCTTCCTGGGTATGGAACTGGAGCGTGATCACACACGTCGTACCATACACGTTCACCAAGATGCATACGTCCGCAGTTTGGGAGAGCACTTTAGACGCTCCTCGCTTCCGTCCCCACAGCATGTACACCCATGACCCCATCCGGCCAGACACTGCTGAAATCCTTGGATCCGTCCAAGCTGGGGGAGATGGTTGATGTGACGGACTACCTCAGGGTCGTTAGCTCCTTGACGTATCTTTCCACCACTACGCGTGCTGATGTTTCCTTTTCTGTGAACTTCCTGTCTTAATTCTGTCAGTGTCCAAGTGAGAGTCATCTTGAGACAGCGTTGCGTGTTGTGCGGTATGCACTATCCACACCTCGCATCGGGTTGTATTTACATGCACAACCCTCAGTCCTGGTTGAAGGTTTCACTAACAGTGACTGTGTACATGACTCTGATGCACACAGCAGAACAGGATACATCTTTATGGTTGGCGGGACAATAGTCTTATGGAAGAGTGGAAAACAAGGGTGTGTTGCCCGCAGCAATACTGAGGCTACATATGTGGCTCTTGGCACGGGCACATGTGAGGCTGTAAGCCTTTGTTGTTTGTTGCAACAAATGCGTGTACCCATCCGTTGCACGGCCTTGCACTGTGACAATCAAATCACAAAGTCCATTGCCAAAAACAGTGGCATGCATCACTCCCACACCAAGAATATCAACGTGGAGCATCACTTTGTTTGGGAGTGTATTGTTGCTGGTATTGTCCAAGTTGCTTGGTGGAAACACGATCTCAGAGAGCTGACTTTCTCACCAAGGCCCTTAGTCAAAACGTTTTCAAGAGGGCTGTTCATGCTCTTGGTCTCATCTATCCCCATGACCCAAGTTGAGGTACATAGTGTTTGCCTGCTTCAGTTTGCCACATCCTTATGAGCGTGCCATGTGTGTGGGTTGTTTGCCTACGGGTCATGGGAGACTGTTGAAGTTCATTGGCCACTCACATCTCCGTTCCGTCTTGTCTCACTCTCCATGGCACACACATGTACTGATTAAATGACATGGCCTCACCTGGGGAGATATCATATGAGCACGCCATGACTGGAGGCTCTGGCGCTATGAAGCAGCTGATCTACCCCAAAGTGTCTTCCGGCACGTGCATGGCCATTGCTTGACTATCTCATGTTGATGCGGCATATGCTAGGATTCGTACATTCTCACTACCGATCCCTGCATTATGCTTGTTTTCCTTTGAGTGCTTTTGGAGGGGCTACATATTGTCCCAGGTGCTGATCCTTAGGAGGCCACCTTGTCGGTCGTTGGCCGTGTATTGGTGAGAAGCCACTCTCGGTTAAAATTGAGAGGTCGGGCTCGACTTGGATGGCGGTATGAGCTCATCCTAGGAAGTTTCTCGGTATGGGTACATGCTCACCGGTCTCTTAGACTCTTGCTTCCTCTCCTGAAATTTTACTCTTGGTGTAACACAATCTTCTAAGGCAAGCCTATCGCATCCATGGCATCTCTCGTGCTTCCTTGTGTTCACCCACCCACATAGCATGTTGTCTCGCTGGGAAACTACCTGGTAAATACACTGACAACTGCGAGTTTGGACACCTGGACACGAAACATCTCCACGACCACCTGGCTGGTTGCACTTGCTGGCGTCCGGCACACACAACCACATTACGTGGAGTGAAAGAAAATAATCATACTGGGATTGAATCTGTTGGTTTGTGTGGCTTCTGGCCGTCAAGACCAACGCCGATGAATTATCCATATACCCCACATTGGTGGCATAGGGTAGAGGAGAGGATGACAACACGACAGGCCTCTGGAGTGTCCCAAGACTTCTCCAAAACCTACGATAGCGCCGGTGAGACGCGGTCGATGCGTTCCGGTAGCCCTGTTGGATTGTCGGGAGCTAGAAGAGTTTTCTCGATGGGTTCAGACCCGTGCACCCAGTGGACTGTACCGGTGCAACGACGAGACCCGATGACTATAGTGGTGCTTCTGTTGTTTGGAAAGCTATTTGAGATGGCTGGACGCTGATTCCAAGTGTTTCTAGCATTGCTCGTGTTTTCTCGTTGGTCCAGACCCGAAGATTCGGAGAGCTATTCTGGTGCCTCGAGGAGACCACCTTTGTTGTTCACATGGTATATGCAGCATGCTCTTCCCGTTGACTTGTTTGGGCTCATCAGGGGTGACAGGGCACGGTACGGCTAGTTGTTGGCGCCCTTACACAATCTCGATATGGGATTATTTGCAAACTCTTGTTTTTCTTTCACATTATGCATTCCAGACTTAGCCAAAATCTTGCCGTTTTGCAATGCACTCATACTCAGAGCTCATGTTTGTGTTTGCATGGGCCTGCATGCCCCAATTATTTCCATCTTGGTATCAAAGCATAGGGGGTATTTGAGGAGCAGAAGCAGTAGAATCAAGAGACGGAACGCAGGGAGAACACGCCACGTGGCGCTACGCCGGCAACAACGAGAGGGAGCATGAAGTGATTACACGTGAATGCCACAGGGCGGTGAGTAGTTTTCAGCAGTAGTAGCGGCTGCGGCAGCAGTAGCAAATGCAACAACAGTAGTAGCAGCAACGGTAGCTGCTATGCCGCGAAGCAAGAGCAGTGGTGACAAAGCACCCGCTCACAACAATAGTAGCAGCGGCGGCAGCAACTGCAGCAGTAGTGGACGACAGTATTTGTAGCAACTGTGTCTATGACTGTAGCAGTAGTAGTAGCAGTTGCTGTGCCGCGCAACATCAACAGCAATGGCAGCAGCAAGAGCGCACAATAACATTAGCAACGGTGGCAGCAGGAAGCAGCAAAAGTAGTAGCAAGCAACAGCAGTAGCAGCAAGCAACAGTAGTAGCAGCGGCGGCTGCATTGGCAATAGCCACCACAGCAGCAGCAGGCACTGCCGTAGTAGTTGTGTCCACATCTGCAGCGGCTGCTGCTGCCACCTGCATCCCCGAAGGCCCCCCTCCCCTTATCTTGAGAGGGCCCCTTGAGGGCCAAGTGGGACCCCCTCGACGGGCCCTCTTGGATGGGCCCGTCGAGCCCCCCCTCTCGAGGGGCCCCTCGAAGGGGCCCGTCATCCCCCTTGGCCCCTTCGGCCCCGTCGACCGACCGACGGAGGGGCCGACGGCAATAGAGGGGTGGACCCCCCCTCCCTCCGTCGGTTTCCCTTCGGCCACCTCCTCGCTTGCACAACGTGCGAGCGAGCGAGCGAGCTTGACCGGGAGTGAGGGCCGGCCGGACAAGCCGGTCATCCCC
>SZWC01000109.1:111184-121279 GCA_023375785.1 Penium margaritaceum | reverse complement strand
CGGAAGTGAGGCTAACTTCTCAGCCTATGCCGCACGCTACGGTGGCCGCGGGAGCAAAGGGTCAGCCTCTGGTCAGAAGGGCGGCAGCGGAAGCGGTGGCGGCGGAGGCAACAATGGCGGCAAGGCTCCCAAGCGACAGGGTAACTGCCGCAACTACGGCAAACCCGGGCACTGGGCAAGAGAGTGCAGGTCGCCAAAGAAGGAAGACAGCGGAACCGGTGGGAACAAAGGCAACAAAAAGGGTGGCAAAGAAGCCACCAACATGATGGCAAAGAGCACGCCTCCAGCAAAAGGAGCGGCGCTGCTCAGGCCAGGAGCTTTTGGGCTCGACTCCGGCACAGATCATCACTCCAGCAACGACCAGGCTGGATTTGTCTCCATCGGCCCCACTGATCGGCGGTTCAGATGTGCAAACGGCAGTGTCGTCAACGCAAAGGGCGTGGGAGACAAGCTGGTGAGCATCAACCTTAATGGTGCAGAGAAGGATCTACGGCTACGTGACGTGGTCTACATGCCCTCCTTTGCGGCGAACCTTCTGTCTGTGTCAAAGATAACGGACAATGACATGACGGTGGTGTTCACACAGAAGAAAGCGGTCATCGCCAGGAACGAGGACATCAAGGTCCTCTATGCCAACAAAGATCTCGTGGCACAGGTTCCACGGGTTGACGGACTCTACGTATTGCAGACAACGGCAGCAAAGACCTCGGAAGACGAGGGTCATGCGGGTGCAGCGGAGGCAGTGGTCTCAGCAGCAACGCAGGAGAGCACACCAACCAAAACTGAAAAAGCATCATCTGTCGCAAAGGATGAAGACCCTGATCTATGGCACAGACGCTTTGGGCACGTTGCAAACAGCACGCTCCAAGTCATTCAGCATCATCAGCTGGTCCGTGGCATGGATGGTTGCAAGAAGGATGTGGTTGGGTGTGGCAGCCTGTGTGAACCTTGCCTTCAAGGCAAGACCAAACGAACGCGCTTTGAGCGCAATGGTCGCCGCGCAGAATCAGCCCTTGACCTGATTCACACCGACGTGTGCGGACCCTTTCGTACGGCGTCAAACGGCGGTAGCAAGTATTTTCTGATCTTCATAGACGACCACAGTCGCAAGGTGTGGATCTTCTTCCTAAAAGCAAAGGGAGAGGTCAGAGAAAAGTTGCAGGAGTTTGTCGCCATGGTGGAGCGGTAGACCGGAAAGAAAGTCAAAGCGATACGAAGCGACAACGGCGGAGAGTACGAGGCATGCAAGAGCTGGTTGCGTCAACATGGGATCAACCACCAGCCCACAACGCCTTACACGCCGCAGAGCAATGGTGTTGCCGAACGGATGAATCAGACCATCCTCGGCATGGTGCGTAGCATGCTCTTCGATGCAAAGCTTCCACCGCGGTTCTGGGCAGAAGCGGCAAGAACGGCATGCTATCTCGTCAACCTGACTCCTGCGGCTGCTCTGGGCAGGCGCGGAAAGAAGAAGGGCAAGCAACAGATGACGCCACAAGAAGTTTGGTCAGGGAAGAAGCCGGACGCATCACACCTGAAAGTATTCGGCTGCACCGCATGGGCAAAGGTCCAGGCGGGTGAGGGTGCCGGCAAGCTGGATTCAAGAGCGCGAAAGTGCGTTATGGTGGGCTATGAGACGGCCCACAAGACATATCGCTTGTGGGACCTGGCAGGAAGAAGACTCATCACCAGCCGGGATGTAACCTTTGACGAGAGGAAACCAGGCAAGGAAGACATGCTTGATCCCACGGAAGCTCCAAAACAGGGAGAGTGGTTGGTGCTGCTAGAGTCAGGAGATCAAGCTCCTGAAAACTGGCAAGTGGTGCCAGTGCGGCAGGCCGTGAAGAAGAGTGGTGTGCCAGGGGGAGCGGCTGCGCAGGCTGACGCAGCGGCGAGCTCCGACACAGAGTCGGAGACGTCCGAGGCCTCTGAGACCAGCTCGGAGGCCAGTGGCTCTTCAAAAGAGGAAAATTTAACTCCAGGGCAGCCAACACCACAGGAGCAACAGCATGGCAAACATCCACCAGCAATGCAACGTCGCAGCACACGACAAAGAAAACAAACTCCAAAGTACGACGCTGACACTGGAAGCTGGACTGGACTGAGCTGGTCGTGTTTGGCTCAGGGAGAGCCGCTCACTGTGGCTGAGGCGCTGGCAAGGCCCGATGCGGCCAAGTGGAAGGAGGCGGTGGACAGCGAGCTCGCGTCCATCGAAGAAAATGGCACATGGGTGCTGGTGGACAGACCCGCTAACGCTCATGTGGTGGGCTCAAAGTGGGTGCTCAGGTTGAAGCGGAAGCAAGATGATAGCATCGACAAGTACAAGGCAAGGGTCGTGGCGAAAGGGTTCTCACAGCGCGCAGGGTCTGAGTACGATGAGACCTTCGCACCGGTTGTCACGTTTGCCTCCATCAGGTCCCTGCTTGCTGTCGCTGCCGCCAAAGACCTTGAGATCCACCAGATGGATGTGAAGACAGCCTTCCTTTATGGGAAGCTCGACAAGGAGGTGCTAATGGAGGTACCGGAAGGTGTCAAAGCACCTGAGGGTAAGGTGTGCAAGCTGGTGAAGGCGTTGTACGGGCTGAAACAGGCCCCACGGATCTGGTACAAGGAGATGGACAGCTTCATGGCTGAGATCTCCTTCGCACATTGCAAGAATGACCCTAGCGTCTATGTGCGGGAGGACGAACGTGGCTTGCTACTTGTGGCATTGTACGTGGATGATCTGATCATGTGTTCTTCCTCGCAGGAGGCCCTCATGGACCTCAAGAAAAATCTGGCCAGCAGATTTAAGATGAAGGACATGGGACCTCTCGAATACTACCTCGGGATTGCTGTTCACCGCAACCGCAAAGCAGGCACCATCGAGCTCAACCAGACCAAGTACATCATGGACATCTTGAAGCGCTACAACATGGAGGACTGCAAGCCTGTCAGCACCCCTATGCCCTCCGACTGCAAGCTCTCCTCCTCCATGTCACCAAGCAACGAGGCAGACCGGCGGGAGATGCAAAACATTCCATACCAGTCCGCCGTCGGAAGCCTCATGTATGCAATGGTGGGAACACGACCTGACATTGCTTTTGCAGTGGGTCAGGTGAGCAGGTTTGTAGCCAACCCTGGGCCAGAACATTGGCAAGTCGTGAAGCGGATTTTTCGCTACCTCAAAAAGACTCGGCACGTCGGACTTCAGTTTGGAGGTCTAGAAGGATCAGACTTGCTGCGGCTGACATGCTACACTGACGCGGACTGGGGAGGACGGATTGATGACAGGAAGTCCACCTCAGGGTTTGTCTGTCTTCTCAACGGTGGTGCGGTCTCGTGGGCAAGCAGGAAGCAGGACTGCGTCTTGCTTTCTACTGCTGAGGCGGAGTACATTGCACTCTCCAAAGTGTGCAAGGAAACACAGTGGCTTCGCAGTTTGCTTGATGAGATCAAGGCACCACAAGAGGAAGCAACGGTCATCCGCATCGACAACCAAAGTGCCATGGCTATGGCAGAGGACGACATGATCTCCCGGTGTACAAAGCACATCGATATTCGGTACCACTACTCACGTGACCTTATCGCCAAGGGTGTCGTGGAACTGGAGCACATTGAAACCAAGAAAATGCTTGCGGACTTCTTGACAAAGCCGCTAGACAGCGACTTGCATGTTGCAGGAGCTTGAGGAGTCGGCATGGTGGATGCAAGAGATGAGAACTAAAGACCAAGAAAACTGGCATGCACAAACACAACCTAGAGCTACAGGTTCATGCCGAAGAAAACTACCAGAGCAGGTGGCCTACGGTGCAAGGGAGAGATTGTTGTTCTTCTATGCCCCATGGCCACTGCTATGGCTTGACGGACAGGTTGGGCATGCACTGCTCCCTTGGAGTAAGTCCCCCAAACCTTGTTCGTGGTGCAAGTCCAAGCGAGACACCAGAAGTGTAGCGCAACGGATAGCATGTTGGACTTAGGAACAACAGGTCCTGCGATCGAGCCTTGATGTGCGCAGGAGGTTTTTTGACCTTCTATCACAGGGGAAGTTTCTTAGACATTTGTCCATGCATGAGGAGAGTGCGCCACTTGGCGGTCAGTGGATGCGCCAATTGGCAGACTGGTGAGGTGGTGTGGAGTGACCACCCCAAAAGTGTCACTACCCACACACCTTAGAAGCCAGGCCTAGGACTATATGTACCAGGCTCATTCCTCCTTCTAATTACACAATCTGGCCTTAGATGCTCCTCACAGAGTTGTCCAACTAAGGAACAGTATAAAGAAGACACTGGTTGGTCTAAGCCCCAAGAGTTAGTCTTTGACTAGCACCTCGCGCGAAAGTGACCAAGTGTTAAGTGGACACAGTTGCTAGCAAGTGATTGCCTAGGAACTGCTCAGTGTGGAACCGTGATCCTGAGGGTGATATCTTCTCCTAGCTGTAATGCTAGGAGCGGATGGCAGGTGCTATTGTGTCGGCCCTGTTTTCTAGTCCGTTTGCCTCAGGCCGGTTGACACAGGCGAGGACGCAGGAGACGCTGCAAGGGGCGCCGCCGACAGTGATGTAGGTGAGGGTGCTGAGGATGCTGCGGGTGATGCCGCAGAGGGTGCAGAGGGTGCCGCAGGCAAGGATGGAGACGGTGCTGCAGAAGGTGTCCCAGATGCGGATGATGCAGGCGACGAAAGAGACGCGGATGCAGTGCGGATGCAGACGTGGCAGGAGTGGGCACCGATGCAGACAGGGATGACGTGGACGAGGGAGAAGACATGGGAATGCATGCACCGCCAGAGGGTACAACAGAGACACCACCCCCCCTGGCACGAGGGAAGGATGCAGGCGAGGAACCACGACGTGCAAGATCGTAGGAGAACAGCGTTTCGAAGAAGAGAGCGTCACGAGACTCGACAACGCGGAGACGCTCAGGGTCCCAAAAGCGCCAGGCTTTGGACTGGGGAGATACGCCCAGAAAGGGACAAAGACGACCGCGAACGGACAGCTTGCCATCGCGCTGATTGTCAGGGAGCCAGACACATGCGATGCTGCCCCAAACACGAGCAAGGCGCAAGTCCGCACGACGACCAGACCAGCGCTCAAACGGCGTGACATGACGGGGTAATGGACCATGAGGAATGCGGTTCTACACCCATGTCATGTAGCACATGGCCTCAAAGGCGAACAGTGGAGAGAGGCCGGACTCAGAGAGAAGGGTGCGAACACCGTCGGCCAGAGTACGGTTCCAACGTTCAGAAACACCATTTTGCTGTAGTGTGTACGGAGCAGAGGACTCAAGACGCACTCCTTGCGACTGGAGGAAACGAGCAGTGGGACCCAGGAACTCCCCACCACGGTCGGAGCGGAAGACGTCCAGCTTGTGCTGACAAGCACGCTCAGCTTGGATAAGCCATGACTCAATGATGGGTCCGACCTCGCTCTTCTGGCGCAAGGCAAAGACCCAACGAAAACGAGAAAAGTCATCAGTCAGACAGAGGACGTAACGACCAAGGCCACCAGCAAACTCATAAGGAAGAGGACCCATGACGTCGGCATGGATGAGGGCAAGGGGGCGAAGTGTGCGAGAGTCAGAGACGGGGAAAGGAGGGCGATGCATTTTGCCTTGCGCATAGTCGAGGCAGTCGGCAGAGCAAGGAACCGGAAATGTGCCAGGATCAAGACCCACAGCTGGTTGATGACAAAGAAGACTGTGAATGGCGGCAGTGTGCACATGGCAGAGGCGGCGATGCAAAAGACGTGTGTGCTCGGGCGAGAGCGACGGAGCTACATGCACATGAGCGGTAGCGGCAACAGAAGGGCCGCGTGCGAACAGAGGCACACGGTACAGCCGATCACAACGAAGACCACGAAGCACGATGCGGCCAGATGACTGCAGCACGACAGTGCCCACACCACGAGAGGTGACAAAGTCCATACCCTGATCGTCGAGAGTGGAGACAGACAGCAGACTGACTTCAAGAGCAGGCACAAACAGGACATCAGACAAGAAAAGATCACCCGCAGGGCCAACAAAGCGCACGAGACCTACACCTTGGATAGGGAGCAGCTGGCCGGAACCAGTACGCACGTGACGCACGTCACCGACAGGGCCCAACGACACAAAAGCTCCACGAGACAACGTCATGTGGTGAGTGGCTTCTGAATCAATGATCCAGAAGCCAGGGGAGACGCGGGCGGGAGACGACACGTGACAAGCAGCAACAGTACCGGCGAACGCATCAGAAGACGGTGCACGACCGAGAACAGCAGCCAACAGACGCGGACGTGCAACACACTGCCAGTCCTCAATCCAGGCAGCATCCGCCACAGGCGCAGTCGACGGCACACCACGCAGGGACCCATCCGACTCACAAAGGTGACCCCGAGACTCAACGGCCAGACTCACACCACCGCCTTCTGTAGGAGGGCTCGGCTGCGAGGAACAGGACGCAGACGGAGATGATGTGCACGGGTCCACGCGGAGGCCAATGTCTGACGCGCTGTGAGGCCACAGCGTGATGGATGGGATGTCGGGGAGGCGGAGCAGAGGAAGGTCCGCACTCCGGCGGACCGGCCCGGGTGGCGGACGAAGAACTGGAAACGCACGCGGGGCCGTTGCGGAGAGCCACGACGGGGGCACGTAGGAAGAAGACGGTGGCCCGGAGAATGATGGGGCCCAGTATGGTGGAGACCATGCGAGCCCGGGCGGTGGCAGCACTGGAGAAGCCATGCGACTGATGAGATGAGATAACAGCCACTGCTGGAGAGTGGGCACCAGAGAAAGAAGGGGAGCAGGAGAACGCGTGCGGGAGGTCTCCCGTGGCACCGGTATAGAACACCGAGTGCCCAGGTCTCGACCAAGAAGGAGAACAAAAACTCAACGACCGGAGCCAAGAAAGGAAGAGGAAGATGAAAGACGAACGAGAAAAGGAGAAGAAAGGAGGGAAAAGGAAAAAGGAATAAAAGGGTGCCCGGATGCGAAACGAAAAAAGAAAAAAAAGGTGTGAGTGAACGGGAACTAGAGAAAAAGGGTCTCCCAAGGCACCGGGACAAGACTCCGTGTGCCTGGGTCTCGACCAAATGAGAGGATGGTAAAAGAGAAAAGCCGAGAACGATGAGATGAGGAAATGGAAGCCAAGGGCACGAGAGGAAAAAGAAAAAAGGCCCACGGAGCCACCCAAGAAACAAAGAGATGTGTCGGGGTATGAGAAAGAGAACACGGGTACCCGGGCAGCAAGAAAGTGGGCAGATCGTGACAAAGAAAAAGGGGTGAGAAATCCGAGGGATAAACCTAGGATTGGCCTATGAGGGAGTGAAAAGGTCTGAAAAGCCCGGGTTCACTCCCCACAACCGTTGGTCTCTTGAGGCAGGGGGACAATTCCCCAAATGGCCGGGTCTTGACCCGGAGGTTAAGAAGAGTAGTAAAGAGGAGAGAGGAAAGAGAGAGAGATAACGCGAAAAAATAAAGAAAAGTAGAATGGAAAAGACAAAGTAAAATTAGAAGAAAGTAAAAGGTGTAGATCTGCAGGGGTGGCCCCGAGAGGGGCTGCCCAGAGGGGGACCCGGGTACACTCTGGGTCCGTCTGTGGTTTCTTTATCTGCAGCTTGGCAGCCGGAAGCCTGTCACCGCGAAGCGCGTGAGGCCTTCGCGTGAGTGATCGAAGAGCCAGCCACTGATGGCTGCGCCGTGTATGCTGCTGCGAATGCTGCTGCTGTGGCAAATGTTGCTGCTGCGAATGCTGCTGCTGCTGCGAATCCTGTTGTGAATGCTGTTGCGAGTGTTGAATGCTGCGCGACAGGTGCTGCGCAACAAGTTGCGGCTGCGAGGTGCTGCGCGATGAGCTGCTGCTGCTGCAAGCTGCTACGCTAGCCGCGACGGCGGTTGGCGTGAGTGCGGCTGCCAAATGCTGCTGTTGCGATACCCGCTGCGGTTGATGGTGTTGCCGCAGCTGCTGAATGCTGCTGCTGTTGCTGGCTACCACCTTGCGCTGGTGCTGTTGCTGACGTAGAAGTGCAAGGGCACTGCCGGCATTTGCGCAGTTTTCACCAGCAGCGTTCGCCCTGCTACTGTAGAGTGAAACAGCAGCATGGATGGAGGCGGCGGGCAACAATGCCCAGTCCGCAGGAGCATTGTCTGTGCTGTACAAGACACAGCGAGCGCCTGGGACGCTTCCGCCACGGGTTACGTGGCAGCAGCGTCGCTGGCAGATGGACGAAGAAACCCAAAGCGGGGGTGCAGCTGCAGTCAGACGTTGCGGCTGCTGCCACGGATGAGAGTGCTGTGGCTGTGGCCGAGAGTGCCACAGGAGAGGTTTGGTGTGCGCGCTTGTCGCCGCCGAGATGGCAGCCGCGACAAGTGAACTCTTGCCAAACTTTCGGCAACGTTCCGACTCCGGCTCTGCCGGAGTACTACGTTGTGGGAGCCATGGGCTCACAGTTGCCACGTTGCCAGGATCTGTTCGCCCCCACCCGGCCCAACCCAGCCCAGCAAGATGCTGTTGCTGCGTGTAGTATGGTGGAGTGCAAGGGTGTAGTCTCTCAACTGCTCTGATACCATGAGGGAATAAAAGAACCCCCTTAGCAACACACTGTGTGAGAGAGCACATTGTGAGGGACACAATGTGACAGACGACGCTTCAAACGGCTGAGAGACGGCAAAGATATGCTTAAAAATGAAGCGGAGAAGAAGAAACAAGAATGAGCGAGGGGGACAGATATCCTACCTCGCCTAGGCAACGCGCGTGTACCGCTGCGCAAGCCTGTCACTAGGGTGCAAAAAACAAGCAACATATTTGTCACTACCTTCCAGACAAGAGAGAGCCAGGTCCCGGGTGCAGTACGGGCTGCTCGGTTGTCAGAATGACGAACCGAAAGAAGCAGCGGAAGCAGAAAAAGGCAACCCTATACAACAACACAAAGAAAAAGCAAAAACGAGGTCACTGATAAAACGAGCTCCGGGAGCTGGCCACCGAGAAAATTCATGTGAGCACATTGAGCTATGCAAGGGGAAGCTGAGTGTGCCAAGGTAGTTGTGGACCACCACGGTGTGCCTGCGAGTGAGTGGCGTCAAGTCCAGAGGTCACCAAGACTGACACAGCAACAGGCACTGCCCGGGTTCGGGCAGCCATAACTCTTCGCTGCTATTTTTCTAGCTGATTCTGACCGCACCGCTGTGTTCGCAGCGTCGGTATTATAGTATGGTCCAGTTTTCAGGCAAAACGGACGACGCCCGGGTTTCGGGCTGTCGGGCGTCTGGTGTTCGTTATTGTCACAAACACACGCAAGTGCCCTCTTGTCTCCATTCATACACACAACTCACCACTGCAGGTGATTGATCTGGATTAAGGCTCCCTGGTGCAAGACTGTGGTGCAGCATGAAGAACACAGAGGATGTGCCTCCCTCAAGCTGCCAAGTTGTGGCTTCAGCACCAGTCTTGTCACATGCCTTAGTTTAGTAATACACTCATACTAAAAGGGGATACAACTTGTGGGAATGCATGCTTGTTAAGTTGATTGCATGCTTGCATGTTCCTAGAGTGGTGAACCGGGTTGCTGATCCCTCGGGACCACACGTCCGGCTTATGCCGACGTGTGAGAAACCGCCTGGANACCACTGCAGGTGATTGATCTGGATTAAGGCTCCCTGGTGCAAGACTGTGGTGCAGCATGAAGAACACAGAGGATGTGCCTCCCTCAAGCTGCCAAGTTGTGGCTTCAGCACCAGTCTTGTCACATGCCTTAGTTTAGTAATACACTCATACTAAAAGGGGATACAACTTGTGGGAATGCATGCTTGTTAAGTTGATTGCATGCTTGCATGTTCCTAGAGTGGTGAACTGGGTTGCTGATCCCTCGGGACCACACGTCCGGCTTATGCCGACGTGTAAGAAACCGCCTGGAGCTCGCTCGCTCCAGGGTCGGGTTCGATCCCTGGGTGGCGTCCGAGCCCCACGACGATTCTCTCGCGTGGGTGGCCCGGTCAACCGGCTCTCACCACCTCGCTCACACTCACTCTCGCTTGTCAAGCTGTGACTACATTTTCTAAGTCGTGAGCGTTCCCCGATCCATGGCGTATGTTGCTGCTCATCACCCACTTGCTTGCTAGTCCAGCAACTACGCCTACCTAC
>SZWC01000109.1:88086-107671 GCA_023375785.1 Penium margaritaceum | reverse complement strand
GGTTCTGATAGCACGGCATCCCACTCCTCCTCCTCCAGCACTGTCACTTGCTGGAACTGCGGCGCCGCTGGTCATGCAGCGCCCAAGTGCACTGCACCACCAGATGATGCACGCCTGGCCTCAGCCATGCGTGCTCACTGGGCACGCTCTTCAGGGTCAGGTGGAGGCTCTGCCCGCTCCTCCACCTCCGCGGGGTCCAGTCGTAGCTCCACGCATACGTCTTCTCCATTCCCTGCAGCAGCTGCCTACAGCACTGTCCACTCTGCACCTTCTCCACCTACACCCTGGGGTTGGCCCCCGGGAGTTGGAGGTCCTGTCTACTTCGGGCCTCCTTCCGGCTTCTACTCACCTCCATCGTGGGCATCCCCCACTCCTGGTCCCCAGCCACACTCCTCTGCCGCACTCATCACCGGACCCCCTGAGGATGAGCGCCAGTTGGACTCTGCGCTCTCTCACGCCATCCACCAGCGTCACCTCCGTGATCAGGGAGGTGAGAGTGTATGTTTGGTCGAGGAGGGCCTTGCGTGTGCTGTTGACTCGTCTCTTCGTGGACCCCCCCCCGGTCATGTTCAGGGGTGTCCCCCAGATGATGTCCCATGGATTGAGGATTGGCAGTCGTACAGTCTCCCTCGTTGCCTTGTTGCTTGTGGCCAGCGCCTTTTTCCACGTTCTGCCATTGCTGTTGTGAGTCGTGACCTTGCGTCTGTCCGTGTGACGGGTGGCTTCTGGATTCTTGATTCAGGAGCCACCCACCATATGACTTCCTGTCGCTCAGCGTTTGTGTCGTTGGGTCCTGTTGGTTCTGTTCGCTTTGTGCGCACTGGCTCTGGCCACCTTCTCCCTGTCCAGGGGGTCGGTGTCGTCCGCTTCGTTGGCCCTGGGGGGGAGCTCTTCCTCCCTGACGTTCTCTATGTGCCTGCTCTTGAGCTCAGTCTGCTGTCTGTTACGACTCTCGACGACCAGGGCATGGACTTCTCATCCAATCGTGGTGTTGCCTCTGTCATGCATCGCAGCACTGGTCGTGTCTTACTACGAGACACTCGCTGTGACCGTCTGTTCCGCGTACCCTCATTTGCACCTCATCCCTCCACGACTGCTCTTGTTCATGAGGCCGGTTCCCTCTCTCCTGCACATGCACAGTTGCTCCATCGTCGTCTCTGTCACATTCACACTGCTGCCATTGACAGTCTGCTTCGGGACATGCCTGCAAATGGCCTTGATGCCGACACGTTCTCTGCACCCTGCCCCACTGACTGTCTCGACTGTGCTCAAGGCAAAATGCATCGCTCCCCATTCTCCACTTCTGAGTCTCGCACGTCTCACGCACTTGACCTCCTGCACGCTGATGTCATGGGGCCCCTTGCCCATGACGCCCTTGGGGGTGTCGGACGTTATGTCCTCTGTCTCACAGATGATTTCTCTCGAATGCGCTGGGTTTTTGCCCTTCGGCAAAAGAGTGACGTCTGCTCCACACTTGAGTCCTGGCTGCCACAGGCTGAACTGGCCTGTGGCCGCCGGCTCAAAGTCTTTCGCTGTGACCGTGGGGGCGAGTTCATGGGCCCCACCGCTCGCTTCCTCACCTCTCGTGGGGTGTGTATGGAGCCCTCGGCCCCTTACACACCCAAGCAGAACGGTGTCTCGGAACGCTGGAATCGCACCCTCGCTGATGGAGTTCGTAATCTCCTCAGCGACTCCTCCCTCTCCTCCGTCTTTTCCTTCGAGGCCATGTGCTACATGACCTGGGTATGGAACCGTGTCCCCCACGGTTCCCTTCCCCGCCACATCACCCCCTTTGAGCGCTGGTATGGCCGTCGTGCTGACCTCCGTCTGGCTCGTGTCTGGGGCTGTGTGGCTGCTGTCTGGTTGCCGGAGGACTCTCGTGATGGCAAACTGAGTCCTCGTGCGCGCCTCTGCATGTTCCTTGGCGTCTCTGCCATGTCTAAGGCATGGCGTTTCTGGGACCCCGACCGCTCCCGTGTCATCGAGTCGCGTGACGCCCTCTTCTTTGAGGATTTCTTTCTCCGTGACCTGTCCCATGTCCCTCCTCCGTCGTCTCTCTCCTCGCTTCGTCGGCTTGGGGGGGTGGGTCTATTCCAGCCTCCGATCTCCGTGCGTCCACGTCTCAGACAGCGTCCCCTGTTGTCACTCCTCCGGACAGTGACGAGGACTCAGTCTCCTCTGGGTCCGGGGCCTCAGCGCCCTCCCTGGAGTCCGAGTCACCCCGGTCCTCAGCCGGCAGCCCTGTGTCCTTGCCGTCTACCGCCATTCCCGAGTCCTCACACTCGGCACCCACTCCCGCACAGTCCGCTGCTCGCTCCACTTCCACCTCATCCCCTGGCCCTGCAGTCTCTCCGGTGCTTGACACCACTGCAGGCGGTGAGCCTCCGGTTCGGCTCCCTTTCCCAGAGCCTTATACCCGTGGGGGGAGACTTCGTGCTCTTCCCTCCTCTCAGCCCTCCTCCTCTAGGGTGCCTACTGAGGCTCTCCCGGCAGGCTCATCCACTGCCTCTCAGCGAGTCACTCGCTCGAGAGCCACACCCTCCACAGCTAGTCCGTCAGCGCGCCCCACCGGCCTTGACGCACTGGGCCTATCTGTGAGCGTTGTGCACCCAAACTCTGCAGTTGGCTATGCTCTTGTAGCCCACGAGTTTCACAGTGCTCTTGAGTCTTCTGTCGCTGGTTATGTCGCCGCGTGCTTTGCGGCCGCTGGCCTCCCTACTCTCCCTACTGAGCCCACCACTGTCCGGCAGGCTCGTGAGGCAGCAGACGCTGACCTCTGGGAGAAGGCCATGCAGGAGGAGCTCACAGCACTCCAAGATCATGGAGTCTTTGAGCTAGTGGATCTGCCTGCAGGTCGCAAGGCAGTCTCCGCCCGATGGGTCCTTCGGCGCAAGCTGAAGCCCGATGGAACTGTCAACCGGTACAAGGCACGTCTCACAGCAAAGGGGTTCTCCCAGATCCCAGGCGTTGACTTTCATGAGACTTTTGCTCAATTCGGGAGATACACCACGGCTCGAGCACTCTTGAGTCTCGTTGCCCAGCACGACAGGGAACTGGAGCAGATGGATGTCAACAACGCCTTCCTGCACGGGAAGCTCGATGAAGAGATCTACATGATCCAGCCACCTGGCTTCACCGATGGCACAGGCAAGGTCTGGAGGCTGCGCAAAGCCCTCTATGGGCTCAAGCAGTCTCCGCGATGCTGGAACATGGAGATCTCCTCGACTCTCGAGCGGGGAGGCTACCGTCGCAGCACGGTCGATCCAGCGCTCTTCTTGAGCGCTCCCTCAGAGCCGTTCGTTGCGGTGTTGGTCTATGTTGATGACCTGCTCATTGCCTCACCCAGCCCGGCAGCTGTCCAGTCAGTGAAGGACCTGCTGCAGTCTGTGTGCAAGATGAAGGACCTAGGTCCTGCACGAGTGTTTTTGGGGATGGAGCTTGAGCGTGATCGTCAGCGTCGCACCCTGCACGTGCACCAGGCCGCGTACATACGCACGCTGGGGGAGCGCTTCGCTCCCTTGCTCGCAGACGTCCCCACCGCGTCCACACCAATGACTCCAGCAGGTCAACGCCTGCTGAAGTCATTGGACTCAGCGCAGCTGGGACAGCCTGTCGACGTCAACGACTACCTTAGTGTTGTCGGCTCCCTCATGTATCTCGCCACCACCACTAGGGCAGATGTGGCCTTTGCGGTCAACTTCCTTGCCCAGTTCTCACAGCAGCCTCGGCAGAAGCATCTCGAGGCCGCACTGCGCGTCGTCCGCTACGCGTTGTCCACTGCACGCGTAGGACTCTGCTACCGTGTTCAGCCCTCTGTAGTCGTTGACGGCTACACAGACAGCGACTGGGCACATGACACAGATGCNCAAGTGCCCTCTTGTCTCCATTCATACACACACCTCACCACTGCAGGTGATTGATCTGGATTAAGGCTCCCTGGTGCAAGACTGTGGTGCAGCATGAAGAACACAGAGGATGTGCCTCCCTCAAGCTGCCAAGTTGTGGCTTCAGCACCAGTCTTGTCACATGCCTTAGTTTAGTAATACACTCATACTAAAAGGGGATACAACTTGTGGGAATGCATGCTTGTTAAGTTGATTGCATGCTTGCATGTTCCTAGAGTGGTGAACCGGGTTGCTGATCCCTCGGGACCACACGTCCGGCTTATGCCAACGTGTGAGAAACCGCCTGGAGCTCGCTCGCTCCAGGGTCGGGTTCGATCCCTGGGTGGCGTCCGGGCCCCACGACGATTCTCTCGCGTGGGTGGCCCGGTCAACCGGCTCTCACCACCTCGCTCACACTCACTCTCGCTTGTCAACCTGTGACTACATTTTCTAAGTCGTGAGCGTTCCCCGATCCATGGCGTATGTTGCTGCTCATCACCCACTTGCTTGCTAGTCCAGCAACTACGCCTACCTACATGTGGCAGGGCTCACCGAGAAAACCCTGCCTGCCAGAAAATAGGTCTAGGACTATTTTCTGATTGGCTGGTTAGATGAGTAACAAGTTCTACACTAGTGGGGGGGAGCTAGAACTTGGAGGGGTCTCCCATTGTTGCTCATTCTTCATTCCTAATCAGTCACTTTCAGTTTTCAGCTGCTTTCTGGCGCTAACACTGGCGCGCGCGTTTCTGAGTAACAAACCCAGAGCTTCCAGACTTGGACTCTAGAGCAGCAGACTGAGGGGGCAGCTGACTTAAGCAACGAGCGTGGAAGCCCGCACGCCGCATCAACAACGCTGCTTTCCGAACCTGCTGCGTAGGTTTTCCAGCTGCTCATTTGTAAACTCTCCTTGTTCTTTCATATTATGCGTTCTAGACTTGGCCAAATTCTTGTCGTTTTGCAATACACTCACAATCAGAGCTCATGTTCTTGTTTGCATCGGCCTGCATGCCCTAATTATTTCCATCTGAATAGACCATTGCATGCGATTTAGCCCAAGCTCTTCGCGCACTGAACGTTGAGCAATTGTGACAATTATGGTAGTTTGTTTTTTAAAAGTTATTTATGTAAATTTCATTTTGGATCTTCTTGTTGACCCTCCACGATCGTTTCTAAACAATGTGCCACACCCTGGATCTTCTATGGTGACAGATCATGTGCGCGGTTGGCTATTACAACCTTGGCACACGTGGCAGGGGTCACTGAAAAGAAAGTGAGAACCATACTGACTCTTGTCCCGATCTCGCGTAGCACATGACGTGTCTCGGTCTCGTCTCGTCTCGCGCGAGACACAACGAGATTGTCTCCTGTCGTGCGGTACGAGACAACGAGACGAGAAAAAATGGAGACAAGCGAGATCGAGACCGGTCTTGATCTCGATTTAACACCATTACCCACCGACGAGCCACCAACCGCCAATCGAGCTAGTGGCTAGATCGGCGACGAGGAGGTCGCGAGGCCTTGAGGGCCGAGGCCCGTGGCCTCAAGCCCTCGTCCTCGCTCCCTCCTTCCCGCCTCAAGTGAGCGAGGCCAGGGAAAGAGAGCGAGGGAGTGAGCCTTCAGAGGAATACAAGCGACGGCGCAAAATCATCGTACGTGCCTTGCACGCAACGATTTTGCGCCGTCGCGTAAAAAATGAAACTCGAGTTTGTTTGGTACAAACTTTGAGTTTTGATTACAAAAAACTGGTGCAAACTCACGAGTTCGAAGGAATACCCCCCCTCGTTTGATACCCAGAATGAGGGGGCGAGGTAAAAATGAAAATGGACCTCCAGAGACTTGAAATTATTCAAGTCTCCCTCGATGTCCATTGCCCCCAAGAGTGATGCAGGTGGGAAAACCCCTCGAGTGAGCTTTAGACGCCATGCCGCTAACTCTGACTGGGCCATCGTGCAAGAACTGGACATACGACCATTACGAGATCTTTCGGATAGCCAAATGACAAACTGAAAGCAACTAAAAAAACTGAGTTAGCAAAGATCATTTGTAATAATGCCGAAAAAGTGGCCCTCTAGAACTATCCACCGAGGAAATCCCTCTAGGTCTACATGGGAAGTTGGGAATGTCGACCTAGAGCCTCCATGCATGTGAGGGGTGTCCTGAGCAAGAAGTCATCTCCATCATCTTGGTCGGTATGAACATACAGTGGACTAGGGACATACAGAAAGTTCATGGTCACCATTTGACTGTCCCATTTTGGTTGAGCAGAGTGGGCTGAACAGTTCGGATACTGGAACAGAGTGTTCGTAACTCTGGCTAGAGCATCTGTGTAGGAGCTGATGCATCAGTAAAGTGGATGTTGATGTCAGCAGCCAATGTCAACATCGACATGTGGCACACCAGAGATGCTCTCACGCTCACAGGTTCCTTTCAACAAATAGACGAGGGTTGGGTATGAATACGAATAAAAAAATTTATTTGTACAGAGGAGCCCAAAACTAGTGTACATTTTGCGAACTCCGGCATAGCCAACTGCGGCGGCCAAGGTCATTTGACCTGCCACCGATGGCCAAACTCGCGATAAGCCGCTCCTGGGGAAGCGAAGCTGACGATGCCTGCAGTCTCTACCCGGAGGAGTTCAGCTCCGCGGGCACTACTGGGCAGGACTGCGTCGAACCTCAAATAGGCGACCGTGCAAAAACTAGTTTTCGAGGAGGAACTTGCGGTGGGAGAGTGAGAGGGAGGCGGCGCTGGCAGGCTTCACCAGCTCCACGGCCCTGGCCGTCTCCTCGTCCATGCTGGACAGGCGCGCAAAGCGGCACAGGCTGCAGTCCGCCTTGAGCAGCGCGCCCACTCGGTAGTCCGCCACGACGCCGTCGATGAACCCCTCGGCGTTGTCGCCCGCAACCACGTCCATCTTGAGAAGATCGCTGTGCACCAGCTTCTGCTGCGCCCTGCACCACCAAGACACACCGACGTGGAGAACAGAAGACCATCAGTGAAAGCGCTACGAAACGTGAGGCCGACCTGGTAGTCATGGCGACATTTGACGGGAAAGACGTGCTACGATGTTTTCGTCCAATCTGGTGCAAAACCTGGCGAAAAGTGATGCTAAGAGAGCTTTTAACCGATCATTATGGGTGGAGATTGCCAAGGGAAGCGGGAGCGAATGGAGAAGGGTGGAGGTGAACGGGTCATGGAAGAGAACACTTACAATCGGCCGACGAAGTCGGGGCGGAACGTTTGGCCGAGTACGCCGTGCACGCTGCTCGACAGCTTGGCCTGCACCACGTCCAGCGAAAAGTGCACCACCGCGTCGCCCTTGGTGCGCAAGTTGGCCACCTCTGGCCGCAGCGTCAGCTTCAGCAGCAACGTGCTGCCCACCGACACCTGGTACACGTCCACCTCATCGTTGCCGCTCCTCTCGCGCACTCCTGTCCACTCCACCGTTGCCTCACCATTCACCACCGCCACCGAACCTTTTGGAGGAATGGCCACGGCCTCGCCGTCCACGGTCACGGACTGCAGGTAGCCGGCGCCGTAGGAGGCGTCAGCGCCGGCGCGTGCGGTGAGGACGATGGAGTGGTGGCCCCACAGGACGGCTACTTCGCGCATCCAGGTGAGGGCCTTCACTCCATTGCCCCACTGGTCGTAGCGGCCTCCGAAGAAGGCGTTCACTTGCACGTGCGCGTCCGATACGAGCGCGTAGTAGCGGTTGGGCTCGCCTGCGCATCACCAACCAACGGCGTACAGGAACATGGGCATGGGATTTCACATTCACTCGCACATAACGACTGATCGTTTCGGGCTTGGAGACATCTCGAGACAGCTTTGGGGTCACATATGAACCCACAGTTACCGGCAGTATGCTCGAGACAATGCGCGGCACTGACAGAGCAGCCGAAACACAGAAGAGATAGGAACGCCACTGTAGGCACCTACCACTGAAGTCGAAGTGTGAGCCATCGGCGCCGGTGAAGTGAGGGTCGCCCTTCTCTTCGCCGTCGCAGATCTTGCCGACGGTGATGTTCACAGCCGGCTCTGGTGAGGCACCGCTCGGCACTGCCCCCTCCTGCCACGCCTGGCTGTACCACTTGCCCGTGGTGGGGTCGCATGCCCACTTGGCGATGCAGCGGCAGGTGCCACCCTCGCCTTCGTCGCAACTGTCCGAGTACTCCCAGTAGCCTGCCTAAGCCGCGGCATTCTTGTTGTAGTCGATGCAGATGGCCTCGCAGTCCTTGTAGGGGTCCTTGAAGCCGTCGGTGATGGAAGGGTAATAGTAGTCGATGGTGCCAGTGTTTACGTTGGCCTCCTTGAGAACGATGCCGGAGGGGGAGTTGATGTCGGCTTCTTCTGATGGGTCGGAGGGGTCGACGAATTTTCCATGGTACACAGAGGTGCAGTCGAAGGCAGGACACTCCTCGGGCTCCACGGCGGCTGCTGCCAGGTGGGCGGCGCCCAGGACGACAAGGAACGCCAACGCTAAGTGAGCCATGCCTGTACGTCGTGTATGTCAACTGTGAAGGATTGAAAAATGTCTTACAATGATCAAGAGGTAGTTTGAGGATAGAATGTAAAGATCAGGAAACTCTGGAATGACGAGGAGCTATCGGCGCCTATTTACGGTGCCACAGGAAGTATGCGCGATCCTGCGGGAGGGCACGGCGTACTCGAAGCGAGGCTTGCCACACGCGTTGAGACGATGTTCGCGCCACTGGCATGCGGCGGCAGCATCGATGGCCGCCATGGACGGCCGGGGGGGCTTGGTCCTCCGCCGCCTCGTCGACAGCACATGTCCATGCCAGCTAGCCCTTGACTCTGCTGTTTGATTTCGTGGAATGCTAATGTGTCCAAATATTGAGTTCGCCAGTCCAATGCAGCCCACTTACGGCGTACAACCTACCTGTGCTTTCTTACCTTCCTGTTTCCGCAATGATCTTCTGATTTTGCAACCACACCTGGAAACCTGCCAAGCACCTGGGCAACGACTCACGCAATCGCCTTCGAAGCTTCCTCTCAGGCGAGGGGCTTGAACTACGCGACAAATGTTTAGCGCCTTGACGGCCGGCCTTCGGGTATCTGATTTATCGTTTTCGCCAAATACACCAAATCGTTCTCATCCAAAACAAAAACGCGTCCCTCGTCCACCTACGGAAGGAACACCTCCTGTCGCTCTGACGCACGACAGAAGCGGACAAACGATCACTTGTAGCAAAAGCATGCACGCTTGTATGCACGGTTATCGCACAGACTTGTGCGGTGTTCCGCAGCAAATTTGTTTTGTGGTGAGAGACATCGAACCTCTTCCACAACAAAAATTTATTGTTGTAGGCGCTACCCAGAAAGGGTGTATGGGGGTGTGACCATATACCCATCGCTTTCCCGATAGATCCCCCATATCCATGTATCGCTCTTTAAAAACCCAATACCCAACTGATTTGAACTTTAACAATGAAATATCCACCGGTCGCAGAAAGACAACGACGTATCCAAAAAAAGTGCGCGAACGCCATGCCGTCGTTGCATGAAATACAGCTTCGGATGGGTGACGTCATCACGCCCCTTGAACAATCACAAACCCCACGTTTGAGGTGTTTGTGATTGTTCGAGGGAGGGGTTTGCGTGGGGTTTGCGTGAGGGGTCCGAGACACCCCATGCGTTGAAAGGGAATCTGCTGGGCCCCGCTACCGCGGGGCCCAGCAGGTGCCCGCGCAAAAAATAAAACCTTCAACCCTGAATTTAATTCGGTGTTGGGTTTGAAGGTGTTTGTCTCGCAAACCTAAGGGGTTTTGTGTGCCATGGAAAAAAAATAAAAATTTGACATGGGCGTTTTTGCTCTATCGCGATCGAGCGATGCCCCTTTTTTTTCGACGCGCAAACCCCCTATTAAGATTTAGGGTTTTTTATGTTTTGCGCGGGCGGAGCCCGCGCAAAACATAAAAAAAAATCGAAAAAAATGGGTCATCGCTCGATCGCGATCTCGCGAGGGATCGAGGGTCGCGATCGAGCGACGGTTACATGACCCTCCTCGCCATGCTCGATCAGCGACGCATGTTGCTGATCGCGCATGGCGAGGGAGCCGTATACGTCGTTATATTTTAAACTGTTGGATATGGGAGACATAAAATTCCGCACTTGGATATGGGAGGGTCAGCCCTTCGGGAATGTGGATATTAGAGCTATTTCGCCCAAAAGTGTACCTACACGCTAATAAGGCGAGCGGCACCGCCGGAACCGGAAGCCCACGACAACTTGACAAAAAACAATTCAAGCGCTGATGTACCACCGGGAATTGAGCCCGGATCCCTCGGCCAGCGGAACAGTAAGTCGACAGCGACGTGAGTTCGCAAGGCGGTCGACTTATCGGAGGGCCTCGCGGAGGGTCGCCATGCGACTCTCCACGACGTCCTCTGGTCGATAAATTTATCGATACAATTCTGGTTTCGCTACCGATCCTGACATTTTGTATCGACAAACTGTCGTGGAGGAGGTCGGCGGGACACCCTCCACGACGATATACATCCTTGAAACACGCACAATACAAATGTTGTCTGCCGAACCAACAATCTGTCAGTCCCTTGCCTGCCACGTCATTGGCGCTCACTACGAGATACAAAAAAGGTGCGAAACACCGCATTGAGTTCGATCCAGAACTATCGCCAAGCAGCTCGGATAGTTCCACTACTATGCCACGGCGGACCAATTTCACCCCCAGCATCACTACCAACCATTTTCACCTCGTATGAGTGAGAAGATGCAAGGAAGCTTCCTAGCAACACTTCCGTTGACCACGCGTCAGTGTAGCGGGAGGGCCGGTTCGGCCCTCCCACCTCGCTGAAGCGAGGGGTGGTTGCGCACCACCCCTCGCGTCAGCGAGGGCTGGCCGGCGGCCAGCACTTCGTTGGACGCCGGCCAACTCCCTGCCGGCCGGCTAGACGGCTGGCGGCCGGCCAAGTGACCGGCCAGCCAGCCACCAGCCGCTGATCGCGGCCTCAGCCCGATCGGTGGCTGAGAGGCCACGAGGGCCTCGAGGGCGAGGCCTCGTGGCCTCGTGCCCTCGCCCCCCCTCGCCCTCCTTGCAAACGAGCAAGAGAGGACGAGGGATAGGGGGAGCGAGGGTGAGGTCAAATTTGTTGGCGCGAAATCGCCAGCGTGCCTCGCACGCGACGATTTCGCGCCAGAACGACAAAACGAAACTCGAAGTTCGTTTACGACGAACTTCGACGTAAAACAAATAGAATAACTCGTGCGAACACACGAGTTCGAGGTAAAAACCCCCGGTTTGGGTCCCAAAACCAGGGGTTTGGTTAAAAACGAAATTGGGCCTCCGGAGACTCGAAATATTCGAGTCTCCCTACTCTCGGTCATTGATGACGATTGCCGCTCAGTCTTGCGAAGGGGGTAAACCCCTGATGCGGAGTGAGAACGCCATTTTGCGAACTGCGACGACGACTTCAGAGCAGGAGCTGGAGACTCAGCCCGTTACAGTGGTTCTCAGAGCCAGACGACCCTCGCGACTAAGGGTTCGATGGAAACGGCGGCTACGTCAGATATAAAACGCCGCCGGCAGCTGCAAGCAGCAGCAGAAACGCCAGAAGGGACTATAACATCCATACTTCACGGATTGAAGCGCTGTAAAGTGCGTTGCAGAGTTGGAAAAAAATTCTACTTGGTGGAGCCACTTCCTTCCAGCCTCTCCACACTTCCAGGGGGCTAGGAGGATTTTTGTGGGGCGGGTTGGGGAGTTCCCACCTCTAAAACCACAAAATCCTCCTCATTTTCAAGGCTCCTTCAAACCTCCTTCATCCAAAAAATTGGGACAGCGTCCCTCCCCAAGCTTAGGGACTCTCACGACCTGAGAGCACCCTGAAAAGAAGGAGGGTGCCACCCTGGGGATTTTTGGCGGCTCCCCCAACGTCGCCGGCTCAAGGAGGACGCTGCCAAGGGGCGCAAGACGCGCAAACAAGACTCAAGAGGAGGCCAAGGAAGACAAGAAGACAAGAGGACAAGAAGACAAGAAGACAAGAAGAAAAGTAGTCTTTTGTTCTAGACCTTGTACTTGCTTCTCTTCATGCTCTTTGTCTTAGTTTTGTGAGCGGTACTTACACTTCTTGTTACTCCCTTGTATTTTGATTTTCTGTTTTCCTAGATCCTAGTTGCTACCAAGTGCCGTGATGCACAGCCTAGGAGGACTAGTTTCTACGACCTCGTGCCGACGTGGCGGCCTAGGAAAATAGAAATTTAAATTGAAATTGCCTCACCGATCGTGAGAGCAACGTCTTAGGAGGCAATTCCTCCTCGTTGTGGGGTGATCCTCACAACGACCTTCACGTGCTAGTTGCACGAGCGACGGGATGGCAAGTGCCGGACCGTCTAAAGCCAGCAAGGGCAAGGTGGTGACGTTCTCACCACACGTCCTTGGTGGGCTCCAAGTTTTGGGAGCCGCCGCCGCGAGCACGGTTGCCAACCCAAAGGCAACCGTACCGCCTAAGGCAACCGTGCCGCCTAAGGCAACCGTGCCGCCGAAGGCAACCGTACCGCCTAAGGCAACCGACGCCAACCTCGGCGATACCGAGAAGCGTGCGGAGGCCGCAAAGGTGCTCGACGAGCACGTCGACGTGCACATGGGCGACTCCCATGCGACGGACGACGCGATGGAGGAGGATCTTCCGGAGGAGGACCCCCACGAAGAGCATGACGCCGACGATGGCGAAGGCGACGAGGATCGCGACCATCGACATCGTCGTACGGCGAACTCGAGCCGATTGCTCGAGAAGGAAAAGGCGCCCGCCGCATCGCCTGAAGCTGCCGACGGCAGCGAGACTGCCGAGAGCAGCAAGGGCACTGAAAGCAGTCACACGGGAAGTTCCCGCGAGAACGAGCCGGACGACGACGCCGCAAAAGCAATTCGCGATGGTCGTCGTAGGCTTGCGGAGTTTGCTGCTGAGGCGGCAGGCCGACTGAAGATCACCACCGACGGTGGAGATACGGCACCACTCGGAGGAATGGGGGCGGACCCCCCTTCCTACGATGTGGCCGCGATGGGGCAGGGCAGCGCCCACTCGAGCGTCGTCGCCGACGATAGTCTCCTCCGAAAGGTGGGACTCCTTGGAGGAGTGTACGCGAACCGTACCCTCTTGCAATGGGTAAGGGTGCACGGAAAACGCGAGGCCCTGGAGGCATTCGCTGATGCTCTGACGACATCAGAGCTCAAGTTCGCGTTCGCCAACCTGCTGGCCCACGTCGGGCAGAGCATCACGGGCTTTGACCGTGATCGCCAGCTGTAGCGACTGGCCGCCCATGAGGCAAGCCGCCGATGGAACGACCTCGACAAGGCGTTGCAGAGCGTGACCCAGGTGCGGATGTAGCAGCAAGCGCAGCGTGCCGCAGCTGCAGATGCCACTGCCGGTGGCAGCGATGACTTGCCTACCTTGACAACTTCGGGGTCGGTCATGAACACGTCCTTTCTCTATAGTGTGGAGATCTTCCGGAAGGGCGTGAAGCTGACCGACTGGCTGAACCGCATGGAGCACGTTCCACGTGTTCACAAGGCTCCACTCAGCCCGTGGGGTGACCTTGCCACGACGCGGCTTGAAGACAAACTCTTCAAGTACGTGGTCAAGAAATGGACTGCGCAGCAGCCGCACCTCGAGTGGCAGCCCATGCCGTGGGAGACTTTCTGCGTGATCATGCGCAAGAAAGGCACCCAACGTGAGGAGGCGCAGAGTGCCTTCCACAAAATCAAGGACTTCAGGCAGCTGGGCAGCTCGCTCGAATCTTACTTGAGCGAATTCACCGTACTCGAGGAAGCCGAAAGCTTCACCGAGGGCGATGGTACTCAGACGTTCAAGTACCCGGAGTGCATGCTGGTGGAGTACTTGCGTGATGGTCTCGCCAGCAAGAAACTGAAGGACAAGACCACCACGACAGCCACTGGCCAAGCTTGGACAAGCTGGAGGGCGTTGCGCGACTACATGAGCGAAGTGTATTCGGCGAACCCGAAGCACTACTCTGATGCATGGCCGAACGCGCGTACACAACAAGGTCACGGCATGCGCGTGGACGCTGCAGGGGCTGGTGGGTCAGCTAGACAGCGAGGCGGGGCCAAGGGCAAGCAGCCTACAAACCTTCCAGCCAAGAAGGCTGGCGGACACAAGGGTCCCAACAACAAGCGCAGCCGCGAGAATGACGAGCTGCAGGCGGCGCGTGAGCGTCGCAACGCAGCCTTCTGCGAAGGGTTCTGCCACAACTACATGCAGCCTGGCCACTTTAGGGCTCAGTGCCCTGAGGCTGCTGGTGGTCAAGAGGCCGCGGCGCTAGCTGCAGTAGCAGCACCTCGTGGGGATGGTGCAGGAGGAGGGCGCGGACAAGGCCATGGACAGGGTCGCGGTCGCGGCAATGGGCCCGGCCGTGGTAACGGACAAGGCCGTGGGGCGGGTTTTCCCCACCCCTGAGTGACGTCAGTGGGGACCACTCATGGGTAAAACTGGATCACGATTGTGAGTTCATGTTTTCAGACGAGGATGTTAAACAATTTGAGTTTTTGACGAGTTCAAATTTCTCTGTTGTTTTCTCCCCTCTCATTGAACCTCATTCTGCACTTGCTGATCGACATTGCCCACTAAATCTTGCATCACCAGACGAGATGCATGACCGGACCTGCTTAGTGGTAGCAACACCAACCAGTGTGCAAGAGTGAGATTGAGTTAATCGACCCAAAATCGTGCACTCGCAGATCAGTGCACGATTTTGGGTCGGAAGTCCGACTTCGGGGGGCGAAATCGGACTTCGCCCGGCTCTGCGACGTCGCAGGCGAATCTTCGCCAGCAAAGTCGTCAAACAGTCACAAACCCCTTGAGCGAGGGGTTTGTGACTGTTCGAGGGGGGTTTGCGGGTAGGTTTGGATGGGGGGTCCGAGACTCCCCCTGCGATGGAAGGGAATTTGCTGGGCCCCGCTGCCGCGGGGCCCAGCAGATGCCTGCGCAAAAATACAACCCTAAACCCCCAAATGTAATTCGGGGATGGGTTTAATCGACGTTTGGGCTTCAAACGAGGGGTTGAACGTGGATTTTCGTGGTAGGAAAAAAAAAGAAAAGGGCGTTTTCGCTCGATCGCGATCGAGCGACGACCCCTTTTTTTTGCGTCAGACATGCAAACCCTATCGTACGATGTAGGGTTTTGTGTTTTGCGTGGGCTTCGCCCGCGCAAAACACAGAAAACCATAAATCGTACGATAGGGTTTCCATGTCTGACGCAAAAAAAAAGGGGTCGTTGCTCAATCGCGACCTCGCGATCGAGCGACGACCACCGTTCTGACATCGGCGAAGCCGATGTCAGAATCTTCGGACTTCGCCCTCGATTTCGGCGAAAGAGGGGTCTTCGCTGAAATTGAGGGCGAAGTCGGAAAGAAACTTCCGACGCGGATTTTTTGGCCGATGCACTCGAACTCGAGTGCATGTTTTTCGGTCAATTAACCCTAAATGGCAAGAGTTGTGTAACACAGTGATTGAAGCAAACGCCCTCAAAGCAATGAGTTCAATCACGTTCGCAGTACCTTTAGTCGACGATTTTGACCCAGTCAAATTTAAAGACTGGAAGGTGCTAGCCGAATTCACACGTGCCCACAAGATGTGGACTCGAGTGGGTGAATCATGGGAGTTGCGACGCCCGTCGTACANGCTGACACTGGAGGGGACGACTCTTTTGTTAGCCTTGGCTTTACCCGACAGGTTGGCCTGAAGTACGAGCCATCGAATGGCGCATTTGTTGTCGGTGACAACCGTACGGTACCCGTGATCGGTACTTGTAAAGCGAAAATTTGTATTCAAGGGTACCCACAGAGTGTCACGTTGAAGGTACTCAACCTTCTTGACCCGTTTGACGTGGTGCTAGGCGATCCCTCGCTCCGTGACAACAAGGCTCTAATGTGCTTTGAATCAAAGCGTTTGATCCTCCAAACAGGACAACGCCGCTTTACGTTCATTCCGAGTACGGAATTATCACCGACCCGACTCAAAGTCCATGCCCGGTTGTCTGCAATGTAGGTCAAGAGACGTATTCGACAAGGTTGTCGATACTTCTTGGCTCAGCTGCAGAAAGTGGAGGACGATGTGACGGAAGACACGCCACAAGAGATCAGATCTCTATTGGCGGAGTTCTCGGATGTATTCCAAGACCCACCGGCTGGGCTTCCACCAGAAAGACACATGGGCCACACGATTCCGCTGCAACCGGAGGCGACTCCTCCGTACAGACCCATGTATCGCCTTAGTCTAGCAGAAAGGCAAGAGGCCGAACGCCAAATCAAAGAGTACCTTGCAAAAGGATGGATCGAGCCAAGTAGCTCGCCGTATGGTGCGCCGATCCTTTTTGTGAATGAAAAGGACGGTGGTTTACGCATGTGCGTGGATTACCGGGCGTTGAACAAGCTGACGGCGAAAAATCGATTCCCCTTACCGCGGATTGAGGACCTTTTTGACCAACTCCAAGGCGCAAAAGTATTTTCGTCCTTGGATTTGTCTCAAGGGTAGCATCAAATCCGCATCATGGAAGATGATGTGTCCAAAACCGCGTTTCAAACGCACATGGGACACTATCAATTCCGAGTGTTATGCTTCGGGCTTACAAATGCCCCGGCAACCTTCCAAGGAGAAATGAACCGAATGTTCGCCAAGCAACTCGGCCAGTTTGTCTTGGTTTACCTGGATGACATCTTGGTTTTCTCCAAATCCATGGAAGAGCACATAGAACATCTACGCGAAGTTCTAGCAATCCTTCGGGAACAGAAGTTCTATGCGAAAGTGAGCAAGTGCAAGTTTGCACAAGATGAGCTCGAATACCTCGGACACATCGTCGGCAAGGACGACATCCGTGTTGACCCACGAAAAGTCCAAGCCGTTATGGATTGGCCACGTCCCGAAAATGTTGGGCAGATTCGGTCTTTCCTCGGCCTTGCAAACTACTTTCGACGGTTTATGCAAGGGTATTCGACCCTGGTAGCACCGCTAACCAGGCTCACGCGAAAAGACGTGTGTTGGGAATGGACATCTGATTGCGAGAACGCTTTTCTCAAAGTCAAAGAGCTTCTATCCACAGTGCCCGTCCTAGCTCTTCCGGATCCATCACAACCGTGGGAGGTTCCATGTGATGCGTCGGTAGTAGGACTTGGAGCCGTCCTCATGCAGAACGGTCACCCAGTTGCGTATGAGAGCCGAAAGCTCATCCCCACGGAAACACGGTACAGGAGTGGGGATCAAGAGCTCCTTGCGGTAGTACACGCTTTCAAGATGTGGCGTTGCTACCTCGAGGGTGCTGAAGGGGGTGTGACGGTCGTGACCGACCATAATCCATTGGTGTTTTTCCAAACGCAAACGAACCTGTCAAGACGACATGCGTGTTGGAGCGAATACCTGAGTCGATTCTCGTTCACATGGGAATATCGGCCATGACGCATTAATGTGGCCGATCCACTAAGCCGACAGCCTGTGGAAATTAAAGCAACCATCGAGGTCAGTGGGTGTTTTATGGCCATTGCAACAACAACCGTACAACCACCAGATCCCCCTGCACCTCTGCGGCAACCACCACGAGAGATTATCCATTACAACGGTTTTGTAAACAAGACCCGGATGGGATACTGTGTGGATTCTTGGTTTCAAGACTCTCGAAATCTGGACAAGTACGGCTTGGTGGAGGCCGCAGGAATCTTCTGGCACGGAGAACAAGTTGTTGTGCCAAACTCGGGAGACGTTCGAGCAAAGGTTATCTCCCAGTTCCACGACCCGCCGGTCGCAGGTCACGTGGGACCTCGAAAGACCGGACAGGCACTCTCGGACCACTATTGGTGGCCAGGGTGGAGTGTCGTTGTCCGTAAGTATTGCATGACATGCGACCCATGTCTTCGGAATAAGGCTAGTAACAAGAAGCCTGTTGGACTCCTCCAGCAGCTTCCCATTCCAGGGACTCCATGGGAGTGCGTCAGCATGGACTTCATTACTGGTCCTCCGGACACGGCCCGTGGCCACGATGCAATACTAGTGGTTGTAGATCTTTTGACGAAGATGACACATTTCATTCCTACAACCACTGACGTCAACGCAGAGGAGACCGCTCGTCTCTTCTTTGAGGGTGTCGTAAAGTACCATGGCTTGCGATTGCGTATTATCTCCGATCGAGATCGAAAATTCGCTAGTACGTTCTGGCAAAAGATGCACGAGTACTTCGGCAGTGAGTCGCAAATGTCGACAGCATTTCACCCTCAAATTGACGAACAATCAGTGCGCATGGATCACACTCTGGAGCAGATGCTCCGCATGTACGTGGACCCTGCCATGCATGATTGGGACGAATTCCTAGCACCGGCAGAGTTTGCGGTAAACAACTCGGTGAACGAGTCCACACAGTTCACACCGTTCGTGTTGAACAGTGGTCGGCATCCAGTGGTACCCTCTTTATTGGTAAAGAGTGGGAGTACAGGAGGGCAGGTCCCTTCTGCTCAAGCCTTTGCCGAGCGCATCGACTCCTTGTTACAGGAGGCGAAGGGTCACCTTCAAGCAGCTCGGCAGCGACAAAAGGCATATGCCGACAAAGGTCGCCGGGAGGTGTCATTTGACATCAATGACAAAGAGCTGCTTAGCACTAAAAACCTTCGGTTGAAGTCGCCAGGGGCAAGAAAACTTCTACCGAAGTGGATTGGGCCATTTCCCATTGTGGCACGCATCGGGCCAGTGGCATAACGATTGCTACTCCCGCCGAGTATGAAGATACATGACGTGTTTCATGTGAGCCTGCTGGCTCCATACACGACAGAAGGAACCGTTCAGCCACCGCCAGCAGTCCTGGCTACCGATGGCCAATACGAGGTCCTTTGCCTACTCCAGCACCGAGAGCGTACTCTTCGGTCCCGCATTTTCATGGAGTACCTCGTTCATTGGGCCGGTTGTGGACCTGAACATAATTCGTGGGAGCCCGAATCTCGGTTGCCCACAAGGGGTGGTCAACGAGTACTGGAGCGAGCTTGCAGCTCGCATTGATCGACGCGTGGCAGGAGGTACCACGTGAACGCGGGAAAAGTGAACAACATTCCCCCAGGGCAGCATTCATGGACAGCGACCATAGGAGGTTGGGGACACCCAACATGGTTGTCGCGCGGACGCTCCAGCCTAAAGGGGGGAGGCCGCTAGCCGTGCTGACCTACAAGCTGCAGCTTATGTCTAAGTACCATGCACGTGTTCATGTTTAGCTGGTGATTGAAATTATTAATTTTCTTTCACGATGTTGATGACTCACTGACTAACAATCCTACTTGTTGTTCATGAACCAGGACGGTTCACAATAAGTGGGGAGGAATGTAGCGGGAGGGCCGGTTCGGCCCTCCCACCTCGCTGAAGCGAGGGGTGGTTGCGCACCACCCCTCGCGTCAGCGAGGGCTGGCCGGCGGCCAGCACTTCGCTGGCCGCCGGACAGCTCGCTGCCGGCCGGCTGGACGGCCGGCTGTCGGCCAAGTGACCGGCCGGCCACCGGCCGTCCAGCCACCAGCCGCCGATCGCGGCCTCAGCCCGATCGGCGGCTGAGAGGCCACAAGGGCCTCGAGGGCGAGGCCTCGTGGCCTCGTGCCCTCGCCCCCCCTCGCCCTCCTTGCAAACGAGCAAGAGAGGACGAGGGATAGGGGGAGCGAGGGTGAGGTCAAATTTGCTGGCGCGAAA
>SZWC01000109.1:73912-86998 GCA_023375785.1 Penium margaritaceum | reverse complement strand
CCGGCCAGCTCGCTGCCGGCCGGCTGGACGGCCGACGGCCGGCCAAGTGACCGGCCGGCCACCGGCCAGCCAGCCACCAGCCGCCGATCGCGGCCTCAGCCCGATCGGCGGCTGAGAGGCCACGAGGGCCTCGAGGGTGAGGCCTCGTGGTCTCGTGCCCTCGCCCCCCCTCGCCCTCCTTGCAAACGAGCAAGAGAGGACGAGGGATAGGGGGAGCGAGGGTGAGGTCAAATTTGCTGGCACGAAATTGCCAGCGTGCCTCGCACGCGACGATTTCGCGCCAGAACGACAAAACGAAACTCGAAGTTCGTTTACGACGAACTTCGACGTAAAATAAACGGAATAACTCGTGCAAACACACGAGTTCGAGGTAAAAACCCCCAGTTTGGGTCCCAAAACCAGGGGTTTGGTTAAAAACGAAAGTGGGCCTCCGGAGACTCGAAATATTCGAGTCTCCCTGCTCTGGGTCGTTGATGATGATTGCCCCTCAGTCTTGCAAAGGGGGTAAACCCCTGACGCGGACTGAGAACACCATTCTGCGAACTCCGACGATGACTTCAGAGCAGGAGCTGGAGACTCAGCCCGTTACAGTCAGTGCCTAATCAGACAGTGACGACTGTCACAAGTCGTGCACGCAACGACAAGGGTTTGGCTAGGGGACACAAGGCAAAGTGTCTGAATGCTTCAATTGCATTTGCAGAGAGAGATGACAAATGACAGGTTTATGGCATAAGTACCTGCCGCGGCGCACGGCGGGTGTCGCACGCGGCAGTGCAAGATCTGTCCTAAATCTGGCCCAAAACCACTGTTTTGGCCGAAACTCTGCGCACACATGTCAGAACGCTACGCCGTCTGAACCTAGACGTGCAGAATCACAAGCCGGACGCTACAACTGGTCACATGCATGCATCCGGCATTGAACGGTGGACACATAATACAAAAACATGCAAATCGGGCCCACGGCCAGTCCACCGATAAAATCCGGCGTGCTGCAGAAAAACTGCAGGAGGTCTCGGGTAGCGTCCAGAGCTCTGGAACGGCTGTCGGTTAGCTCCAAGCTGGTATTCCGCCACCGGACGACGCACCGGTACCGCCAAGGTCCGCATCAGGAATCTGCACGAGTATGGACACGACCGAGTTGTCACAGTAAACTGTACAGGTCGACAGGAATGTCACAAATCACAATACTCCCCCATGACCCGATGGTACGCATGTCCATACTGTTGTGATTTGTGACGTTCCTGTCGACCTGTACAGTTTACTATGACCACTCGGCCGTGTCCATGCTTGTGTAGATCCCTGATGCGGACCCAGGCGGTACCGGTGCGTCGTCCGGTGGCGGACTACTGGCTTGGAGCTGACCGACGGCCGTTCCAGAGCTCTGGACGCTACCCGGGACCTCGTGCAGTTTTTCTGCAGCACGTAGGACTTTATCGGTGGACTGGCCGTTGGCCCGATTTGCATGTTTTTGCATTTTGTTTCCACCGTTTGATGCCAGATGCATGCATGTGACCAGTTGTAGCGTCCGGCTTGTGATTCTGCACGTCTAGGTTCAGACGGCGTAGTATTCTGACATGTGTGCGGAGAGTTACGGCCAAAACAGTGGTTTTGGGCCGGTTTTATGACAGATCTTGCACTGCCGCGTGCGACACCCGCCGTGCGCCGCGGCAGGTACTTTTGCCATGGACCTGTCATTTGTCATTTCTCTCTGCAATTTTATTCAGTTTGAGTTTCCTGACACTCTGTCCGTGTCCCAACCCAGACCCTTGCAGATTTGTCTCAAATTTGTGACTGTTGTCACACGCTGACCTGGCGCTGACGCCTAGTGTCAGGGCAAGTGGTTAGGAAGGTTCCAGGAAACTTCTCATGGTATCTGAGCAACAAGCCAGAGCTTGTTGTGCTGCACAGCAGAGATGCAGCAATCGCAGCAGCAGTGAGCAGTAGCAGCAGCAACAGCACACAGCAGCAGCGACAGGTCATGGGACGACCCACCAACCTGCGCCATTGCAAGGCGTAGGCCGCAACACCTGCGCGACATAGGAGTCGTGCAGGAGGGGTGCAGCAGTGTAGCAGCACGCCAGCGCAGCAGCGCCATAGCAGCTGTCCAGCAGCGCAGCAACAGAGCTGGTAGTTTTGACCACAGCAGCAGCAGCAGCAGCAACATCGACGGCGGCATCAGAAACATCAGCAACAGTAGCCGCCAAAGTGGCTTGAGGCCATTGCCGTCAAGCTCGACGGCAGCAGCAGCAGCAGCAACAACAGCAGCGTGCGCCACCGCTGCCCCTGTCCGTGCAACTTCCTAGAAGCCGCACGGACGTGGAGGAGCCGCGGACGAAAATCGCGTCAGCCACCACCTCCCCGTCGGCACGAGCTTGCCCTGGCTTCAAACGAACTCCATTTTTGGCTTTTGAGGGAACGTTGGAAAGCTCTTCTCTCAAGCTCTCCAGAGCTACTATTCACGCTCAGTTTCGTGCTCTGTCGCCACCAGCAAAGACTGAAGTGCACCGCAAATCTGTTTTCTGCTGAAATTCGGGCAGAACAGGGAAAAGTGACGTTTTGCCACTTTTTCCAACTTTTTGCGACCGAAAATTTCACCATCATGTTCAGCACATTCAGGAGCCTTTGTGATCCAAATTTCGCTTGATTTGGACAACCTTGAATTTTTTGTGCCGAAATTTTTAAATTTCAGCACTTAGCCAAGTTTCTGGCCGTCAGCACCATACTTAGCCAAATTTTTGGCCGGACAGTCAAACGTTGCCAGCGTTTGAAATCCTCGAGAAATGCTGATGGTTTTGAAATCCGACAAACTTGACCTGTCGCCCCATGCTGAGCGGCGACATGAGCCTGTCCGACAAGGAGAAGGGACCAGGCGACCCCTCCTCCTCTTCGTCTGGTGTACTGAGTCCACGCTCGCAGGCCATTGAGGACCTGCGAAGCCAGCAGGATGAGATGCGTCGCCTCCAGAGAGAGCAGATTGACGCTATCCGCACGCTGACTGAGCTTCTGCGTGCTCAGTCCACGGCTCCTCAGCGGGTTTCTGAGGGAGCTGCCGGCGTCACGGTCTCTACCCAGCAGTCGGCTCAAGCACCCGTGACAGGCACTCGACCTGTCCCACCACCTGCTGACCTCCTGGATGATGAGCCACTCATGCCAGACATTCCTCATGATTCCCCGGCCCAGGAGATTCGAGTTCTTCAGGAGTGCCTCCATCACCTGCAGACGGGCACCCGATCGCCTCCGTTTTCCCCGATACGATTGTCACCTGACTACCCCGGCGACTATCCACTTTCGGGAGTCTTCCCCGTCTCCCGTCCTCCTCAGCCTGCGGTTGCCCTCCCCACGGAGCGGCAACCCAAGGACTTTGAGACGCCACCCCCACGGTACATCACTGAGGACGGCTTCGACTGCTGGGAGATCCTCTTTCAGGTTCGGGCCACTTCAGAGGGCATGTGGCTCTACTACCACAGCCAGTATCAGTCTACAGACCCAGCACAGGTGCTGACAGCAGCTAGGGCGATGCGCGGCCTCCTCTACGCCATGCCACGCGAGACCGTCGTCGACTTCCGCCCTTTCCTTGGCGAGCCTGGCATAGGCACCGGCGCCGATCCACGCGGAGGTTGGGATCTGGCCCTATCCCTGCTGGCCGCAGAGACGCACGCCACCCGAGCAGCACACATTCGTGCCTTCCACTCTCTCCGTCAGGGGCCTGGAGAGCCTGCAGCCGATTACTGGCGACGCACCATGCGCATCTACACGCGTCTTGGGACCTCCAGAGGCACACAACTGTGGGCGCTCCGTACGGTGATGCTCGGAGTTTGCCTTGAGTATACTGACATCTTCACACGGTACAGCGACGCCATCCTTGAGCCTTTCTCAGCCACTCTGCAGCTTCTCCTATGGGCGCATCAGCTTTTCCTCCAGGTGACTTCAGCCCGCGAGGCAGCAGTGGCCCATCAGGAGACTACCCTTGCTGCAGCAGTCGTCGCATCACCACCATCATCCCTCCTGCAGTCTCCTTCATCGTCCATCACGTCCTCGTCTTCCTCCTCCTCTTTGGCCCCGCCCACACCCACTCAGACATAGGGTGTTGCAGCAGCAGCTCAAGGGAAGAAGAAAGGGAAGCGGGGACCAGGTCAGTAACAGTCACAGCAACAGTTGTCTTCCAGTGGTAGCAGTGGACGTTTTGTTCACTGCTACAACTGTGGCGGCGCCCATCGCTACACCGAGTGCCAGCAGCCGCTCGACTGGGCGCGGATTACTCCTGAGCTCCAAGCGGCACACGCTCTCCGTTCCGCGTCCAGCACGTCAGCCTCGACTTCCTCGGGACGCGTGGCAGCCACAACTGCAGCTGATCCTACTTCCCCACCGGCGAGTAGCAGTGATCCGGACCCACGCAACCGCACCATCGCCGAGCTCCGTCACCTTCTGGCGCTCCGCTTTCTGGGAGGTGCGAGTGTGTTGTCACAGCCGAGTGATTCACAGACTGTCGGTTCGTCTGTCCATGTGGCTTGGGATGACTCGTGTGGGGGGGCACAGTCGGCATGTGATGATGATGGGCCTGACTGTACAGATTGGATTCATGAGTCCCACCTTTGTGCCCTTCGTCGTTTCTCCCCACCTGCTGCTCAGCTTCCGTCTGAGGCCGAGTGTTCCATTGCCTATTGTACAGTGACGTCCTCCAGTCGTGATGCCGGTGGCACTTGGATCATCGATTCAGGTGCCACTCATCACATGACGTGTCGTCGTAGTGACTTCGTTGTTCTCGGCCCTGTTGCGTCTGTTCGTTCCGTTCGCACCGGCTCTGGTCAGTCCTTGCCAGTCCAGGGTGTTGGGGTCGTGCGCTTCGATGGTCCTTCTGGCCCCTTCTATCTCTCCGAGGTGCTATTTGTGCCTGACATTGAGCTGAGTTTGCTTTCTATACGTGCTTGCACACTGATGGGACTCTCTGTGGAGCACACTGCCGAGTCCGCGACTATGACTGCCATTGACACTCGCAACATTGTTCTGCGTGCCTCTGTTGTGGATGACCTGTACCGTGTTACCCGGTCTTCTGTCGCTTGCTCCACTTCCCCTCTCAGCTCGTGTTTTTGTCACTGGTGTTCTGTCTCCTGAGCACCAGCGATTGCTTCATCGCCGTCTGTGTCATGTAGGCTCCGACACTGTGTCGAAGCTCATTCGGACACAACCCGCTCTTGGTCTTGATGCGGCTTCTTTCGAGAAGCCGCCCAAGACCGACTGTCTTTTCTGCGCCCAAGGTAAGATGCATCGCAGCACCTACCCTGACTCACGATCTCGCGCACTTCGCCCTCTTGAGCTAGTCCATTCGGACCTTCTTGGTCCTCTTCCTGTCGAGTCTATGTCCGATAGGGATCGATACATCCTGACGCTGTCTGATGACTTCACCCGGATGCGGTGGGTCTACAGCCTGCGCCAGAAGAGTGACGCCGCTCTCGCGGTTCGCCTCTGGCTAGTGATGGCTGAGCGTCAGTCCCGCCACAGGCTGTACACTTTCTGGTCGGATCGTGGCGGCGAGTTTCTCGGCGAGATGGATAGCTTCTTCGCTGAGCACGGGATTTTTCACGAGGTCTCCGCTCCTGCTACTCCTCAGCAGAACGTTGTTTTTTAGCGTTGGAACCGCATCATGGAGGATGCGGTTCGCACTATGCGGTCTGAGTGCGGTCTCCCAGAGTCCTTCGCTTTTGAGGGCTTTGCCTACATGACTTGGGTCTGGAACCGCCTCCCGCACGGTCCTTTTCCGGACCACGTCACACCGTATGAGCTCTGGTTCGGCCATCGTGCTGACCGTCATCTCGCTCGCGTCTGGGGGTCCTTGGCTTCCGTGTGGTACGCCGAAGACCAGCAGGGGTCCAAGATCTCACCGCGAGGTCGCTTGTGTGCCTTCGTCGGCATCTCCCCGCGATCGAAGGCCTAACGACTTTGGGACCCTACCCGTCGTCGCATTATTGAGTCACGCGACGCGCTCTTCTTTGAGTCCCTCACCTACCGTGATCTGACGTTGATTACGTTGTTGTCTGTCACCCACATCCCTACGTGTGAGGTTTCTTGCCGGATGGGGGAATCTTTGCCTGCGAGCACCCCTTGTCAGGCTGATGTGTGCGTTCGAGCTCCCTCCACTTCATGGTCTCCGGCTCTTGATAACCCAGCGATCATCGCTGTCGGCCCAGAGACCTCTCCAGCACCACCGGTTTCTACCCCGGTTCCCTCGCCTCCCTCCGGTACCCATGATCCTACACATGTGCGTACTCCTGTGTCCGCCGGCACTCCTGCCTCTGTGTGTGGTCCTGCCTCATCTGTCCCTACTGCCACACCGAGTCCCGTGTCTCCCACACACGCCCCTCCNCCCTCCACTTCACGGTCTCCGGCTCTTGATGACCCAGCGATCATCGCTGTCGGCCCAGAGACCTCTCCAGCACCACCGGTTTCTACCCCGGTTCCCTCGCCTCCCTCCGGTACCCATGATCCTACACATGTGCGTACTCCTGTGTCCGCCGGCACTCCTGCCTCTGTGTGTGGTCCTGCCTCATCTGTCCCTACTGCCACACTGATTCTCGTGTCTCCCACACACGCTCCTCCTCGCACGACATCACCAGCTCCCTTGGCTCCGCTCTCCCTGGCTGTGACTGTGCCCGTTCCTGAGCCTGAGGTGCGCCCCTCGAGCCCAGGTTACTCCCGTGAGCCTGGCGGTCGTCTTCGACCATTGGACTCCGGAGCTCAGGGAGCGTCTGGTCCTGCACCCAGGCGCTCCACTCGCAGCGTCGCGAGTGGTGACCCCGGCACAAAGGCCCTAGGCGTGAGTGTCCGCACTGAGCACACAGAGGTACATCAGCGTGTCCAGTAGGGCACGACCTCGTCACTCGCGAGTTCCACATCGCTTGTGATGCAGCAGCTGATCTTGTGGTCGTCAGACCTAGAACTGAGGCATGTGCTCTTGCCACGCAGAGCTCTCCCGCTTTGCCGCCTGACCCGGGCACACTGAGGGAAGCTCTCTCATCACAGGATGGTGACGCTTGGCGTGCTGTCTGCGAGGATGAGCTTCGCACCATCCGAGAGCACGGAGTTTACGAGCTAGTCAACCTTCCACCTGGAAGGAAGGCTATTCAGGTCAAGTGGGTCTTTCGCAAGAAAGTGAAGCCAGATGGCTCACTGGAACGCCACAAGGCTGGCTTGGTCGTCAAGGGGTACTCTCACACTGACACCTTCGCCCCTGTCGGCCGTATGACCTCAGCTCGAGCTCTGTTCGGCGTAGTGGACCAGCATGATTGGGAACTACACCACATGGATGTGAACAATGCGTTCCTCCATGGCTTTTCGGATGAGGAGATCTACATGGCTCAGCCACTTGGTTTTGAGGATGGCGACAAGGTCTGGCGCTTGCGCAAGTCCTTGTACGGCCTCAAGCAGTCTCCTCGGTGTTGGAACCAGGAGATCACCGGCACCCTGACTCGTGCGGGATATGTACCGAGCAAGGCAGATCCCTCTCTTCATCCGCCGGACGCCTGAGCGGTTCACCGCCATCCTGGTCTATGTCGACGACCTTCTGATCGCGTATCCTTCACTGGAGGCCGTGAAGGAGGCCAAGGCCGTCCTCCAGACTGCCTACAGGATGAAGGACCTTGGTCCTGCAGCGGTGTTTCTCGGCATGGAGATCGTACGACACCGCAGACGTCGTACTCTGCTACTACACCAAGCCCGATACGCACGCGTTGTGGGGAGCGCTTCAGCGATCTCCTCGGTGCACTGCCCACGGCTTGCACACCCCTTACACCCGACGGGCAGGATGCCCTGAAGGTGGACGATCCCACACAGCTGGGGGAGATAGTGGATGTGACCTTGTGCTTCCATCTCATTGGATCATTGATGTACCTGGCCACTACCACACGTCCGGACATCGCATTCGCTGTCAACCTCCTTGCCCAGTTTTCGAAGGCTCCACGTGCTAGAGCCCTTCATGCAGCTGTGCGAGTGGTGCGGTACGTGGTCTCCACACCGTACCTCGGACTCTGCTTTCGCCGGCATTGTTCGGTGGTCCTTGATGGCTACACCGACAGCGACTGGGCCTGGAGCCCAGACGGACGCAGTTGCACCGGTTACGTGTTTCTGCTTGGTGGCACCACTGTGTCCTGGCGCAGCGGGAAGCAGGGCTGCATTGCACGTAGCTCATCAGAAGCAGAGTATGTCGCTCTGGGAGCAGGGGCTGCTGAGGCGGTATGGCTGCAGCGTCTGTTCCTTGAGCTGGGTCAGTCAATACCCGCCATTGTGCTTCGTTGCGAGAACCAGAGTGCCCTTGCTATTGCGGAGAACTCTGGTGTCTTCCATGCTCGCACAAAGCACATTGCAGTAGAGCATCACTTTGTGCGTGACTTGGTGGAGCGACACGTGATCTCCGTCATTTGGGTTTGCACTGACATGCAGCGTGCTGACTTCTTGACGAAGGCACTAGCACGCGGAAAGTTCCTGGTGGCCATTCGTTCTGTCAGGCTTCGCCCCTTGCCTGAGAGTGGTTGAGTATGGGGTGTTGTGGTGGCCATTCACTACGTCGTTGTACGCGTTGTTGTACTCGTTTCAGTGTTGCACCTGTATGGACATGCGTACCATCGGGTCATGGGGGAGTGTTGTGATTTGTGACGTTCCTGTCGACCTGTACAATTTACTGTGACCACTCGGCCGTGTCCATACTCGTGCAGATCCCTGATGCGGACCCAGGCGGTACCGGTGCGTAGTCCGGTGGCGGACTACTCGCTTGGAGCTGACAGACGGCCATTCCAGAGCTCTGGACGCTACGCGGGACCTCCTGCAGTTTTTCTGCAGCACGCAGGACTTTATCGGTGGACTGGCCGTTGGCCCAATTCGCATGTTTTTGCATTTTGTTTCCACCGTTCGATGCCGGATGCATGCATGTGACCAGTCGTAGCGTCCGGCTTGTGATTCTGCACATCTAGGTTCAGACGGCGTAGCATTCTGACATGTGTGCACAGAGTTACGGCCAAAACAGTTGTTTTGGGCCGGTTTTAGGACAGATCTTGCACTGCCGCGTGCGACACCCGCCGTGCGCCGCGGTAGGTACTTATGCCATGGACCTGTCATTTGTCATTTTTCTCTGCAATTATATTCAGTTTGAGTTTCCTGACACTCTGTCCGTGTCCCAACCCAGACCCTTGCAGTTTTTTCTCAAACTTGTGACTGTTGTCACACGTTGACCTGGCGCTGACGCCTAGTGTCATGGCAAGTGGTTAGGAAGGTTCTAGGAAACTTCTCACATACACGTGCAACACTGAAACGAGTTTAACAACGCGTGCAACGACGGAGTGAATGACAACCAAAACACCCCACAGTCAACCACTCTCAGGCAAGGGGCGAAGCCCGACAGAACGAATGGCCTACAGGAACTTTCCACGTGCTAGTGCCTTCGTCAAGAAGTCAGCACGCTGCATGTCAGTGCCAACCCAAATGACGGAGATCACGTGTCGCTCCACCAAGTCACGCACAAAGTGATGCTCTACTGCAATGTGCTTCGTGCGAGCATGGAAGACACCAGAGTTCTCCGCAATAGCAAGAGCACTCTAGTTGTCGCAACGAAGCACAATGGCGGGTACTGACTGACCCAGCTCAAGGAACAGACGCTGCAGCCATACCGCCTCAGCAGCCCCTGCTCCCAGAGCAACATACTCTGCTTTTGATGAGCTACGTGCAATGCAGCCCTGCTTCCCGCTGCGCCAGGACACAGTGGTGCCACCAAGCAGGAACACGTAACCGGTGCGACTGCGTCCGTCTGGGCTCCAGGCCCATTCGCTGTCGGTGTAGCCATCAAGGACCACCGAACAATGCCGGCGAAAGTAGAGTCCGAGGTACGGTGTGGAGACCACGTACCGCACCACTCGCACAGCTGCATGAAGGGCTCTAGCACGTGGAGCCTTCGAAAACTGGGCAAGGATGTTGACTGCGAATGCGATGTCCGGACGTGTGGTAGTGGCCGGGTACATCAATGATCCAATGAGATGGAGGTACAAGGTCACATCCACTGTCTCCCCCAGCTGTGTGGGATCGTCCACCTTTAGGGCATCCTGCCCGTCGGGTCTGAGGGGTGTGGAAGTCGTGGGCACTGCGCCGAGGAGATCGCTGAAGCGCTCACCCACAACACGTGCGTATCGGGCCTGATGCAGTAGCAGAATACGACGTCTGCGGTCTCGTACGATCTCCATGCCCAGAAACACTGCTACAGGACCAAGGTCCTTCATCCTGTAGGCAGTCTAGAGGACGGCCTTGGCCTCCTTCACGGCCTCAAGTGAAGGAGACGCGATCAGAAGGTCGTCGACATAGACCAGGATGGCGGTGAACCGCTCAGGCGTCCGGCGGATGAAGAGAGAGGGATCTGCCTCGCTCTGTACATATCCCGCACAAGTCAGGGTGCTAGTGATCTCCAGGTTCCAATACCGAGGAGACTGCTTGAGGCCGTACAAGGTCTTGCGCAAGCGCCAGACCTTGTCGCCATCCTCAAAACCGGGTGGCTGAGCCATGTAGATCTCCTCATCCAGAGAGCCATGGAGGAACACATTGTTCACTTCCATCTGGTGTAGTTCCCAGTCATGCTAGGCCACTACGCCGAACAGAGCTCGAGCTGAGGTCATACGGCCGACAGGGGCGAAGGTGTCAGTGTAATCGATGCCCTCAATCTGAGAGTACCCCTTGACGACCAAGAGAGCCTTGTGGCGTTCCAGTGAGCCATGTGGCTTCACTTTCTTGCGAAAGTCCCACTTGACCTGAATAGCCTTCCTTCCAGGTGGAAGGTCGACTAGCTCGTAAACTCCGTGCTCTCGGATGGCGCGAAGCTCATCCTCGCAGACAGCATGCCAAGTGTCACCATCCTGTGATGAGAGAGCTTCCCTCAGTGTGCCCAGGTCAGGCGGCAAAGCGGGAGAGCTCTGCGTTCCAAGAGCACACGCCTCAGTGCTAGGTCTGACGACCACAAGATCGGTTGCTACATCACAAGCGATGTGGAACTCGCGAGTGACGAGGTCGTGCCCTACTAGACACGCCGGGTATACCTCTGTGTGCTCAGTGCGGACACTCACACCTAGGGCCTTTGTGCCGGGGTCACCACTCGCGACGCTGCGAGTGGAGCGCCTGGGTGCAGGACCAGACGCTCGCTGAGCTCTGGAGTCCAATGGTCAAAGACGACCGCCAGGCTCATGGGAGTAACCTGGGCTCGAGGGGCAAACCTCAGGCTCAGGAACGGGCACAGTTACAGCCGGGGAGAGCTGAGCCAAGGGAGCTGGTGATGTCGGGCGAGGAGAGGCGTGTGTGGGAGCCACAGGACTCGGTGTGGCAGTAGGGATATATGAGGAAGGACCACACACAGAGGCAGGAGTGCCGGCGGACACAGGAGTACGCACAAGTGTAGGATGATGGGTACCAGAGGGAGGCGAGGGAACCGGGGTAGAAATCGGTGGTGCTGGAGAGGTCTCTGGGCCGACAACGATGATCGCTGGGTCATCAAGAGCCGGAGACCGTGAAGTGGAGGGAGCTCGAACGGACACATCAGCCTGACGAGGGGTGCTCGCAGGCGAAGACTCCTCCATCCGGCGAGAAACCTCACACGTAGGGATGTGCGTGACAGACAGCGATGTGATCGATGTCAGATCACGGTAGGTGAGGGACTCAAAGAAGAGCGCGTCACGTGACTCAACAATGCGACGACAGGTAGGGTCCCAAAAACGCCAGGCCTTCGATTGCGGGGAGATGCCAATGAAGGCGCACAAGCGACCCCGCGGTGAGACCTTGGACCCCTGCTGGTCCTCGGTGTACCACACGGAAGCCAAGGACCCCCAGACGCGAGCGAGATGAAGGTCAGCACGATGGCCGAACCAGAGCTCATACGGTGTGACGTGGTCTGGAAGAGGACCGTGCGGGAGGCGGTTCCAGACCCAAGTCATGTAGGCAAAGCCCTCAAAAGCGAAGGACTCTGGGAGACCGCACTCAGACCGCATAGTGCGAACCGCATCCTCCATGGTGCAGTTCCAACGCTCAGAGACACCGTTCTGCTGAGGGGTAGCAGGTGCGGAGACCTGGTGAAAAATCCTGTGCTCAGCGAAGAAGTTATCCATCTCGCCTAGAAACTCGCCGCCACGATCCGATCGGAAGGTGTGTAGTGTGTGGCGGGACTGACGCTCAGCCATCACTAGCCAGAGGCAAACCGCGAGAGCGGCGTCACTCTTCTGGCGCAGGCTGTAGACCCACCGCATCCGGGTGAAGTCATCAGTCAGGGTCAGGACGTATCGACCCCTATCGGATATAGACTCGACAGGAAGAGGACCAAGAAGGTCCGAATGGACTAGTTCAAGAGGGCGAAGTGCACGAGAACGTGAGTCAGGATAGGTGCAGCGATGCATCTTACCCTGGGCGCAAAAAAGACAGTCGGTCTTGGGCGGCTTCTCGAAAGAAGCCGCATCAAGACCAAGAGCGGGCTGTGTCCGAATGAGCTTCGACACAATGTCGGAGCCCACATGACACAGACGGCGATGAAGCAATCGCTGGTGCTCAGGAGACAGAACACCAGTGATAAAAACACGAGTTGAAGGGGAAGGGGAGCAAGGAGCAAAAGTCCGGGAAACACGGTACAGGTCATCCACAACAGAGGCTCGCAAAACAATGCTGCGAGTGTCAATGGCAGTCACAGTCGCGGACTCGGCAGTGTGCTCCACAGAGAGTCCCATCAGTGTGCAAGCATGTACAGAAAGCAAACTGAGCTCAAGGTCAGGTACAAACAGCACCTCGGAGAGATACAAGGGGCCAGACGGACCATCGAAGCGCACGACCCTAACACCCTGGACTGGCAAGGAGTGACCAGAGCCGGTGCGAACGGAACGAACAGACGCAACAGGGCTGAGAACAACGAAGTCACTACGACGACACGTCATGTGATGAGTGGCACCTGAATCGATGATCCAAGTGCCACCGGCATCACGACTGGAGGACGTCACTGTACAACGGGCAATGGAACACTCGGCCTCGGATGGACGCTGAGCAGCAGGTGGGGAGAAACGACGAAGGGCACAAAGGTGGGACTCA
>SZWC01000109.1:5416-56164 GCA_023375785.1 Penium margaritaceum | reverse complement strand
AGAGAGAGAGAGAGAGTTTGTATGTTAGATTGAGCTTGTTATCATCTTGCTTGCCCCAGTCCACCATGTGTTTTGTTTCGCCATCACCTCTCCCTTGGCTATTACCCCGTCTGATGTCATACCTTTCACTTTCAATTCCCCTTTCACAGTCCTCCATTGTATATTGTCATATGCCTGAAGTCCTGTGGCGTGCAATCGTGGTCCCCGATTCACTTCCCACATTGGAGGGGGTCTATCCTACCCAGCATCACTTTATCCTGTTGTCATTTCTCTGATACACTTGGTCATAGTTAGGGTTGGTGTATGTACTATCCGTCCAACCAGATTCCACCGTTTCTTTATCACTGTCCTCACTCTTGCACCATTCTTCCTTTGCATGTGTCCTAAGTGAAATTAAAGAGCATTTGCAGCCACTCGTGTCCTCTCCCATATCCACAGTTGTGGATACAGGTACATCTATATCACCCTTAGGCCCAAAATTTGACTCTCCTCCCTTGTTCATCCACTTGGTCACTGTATATCCCCCTTCCCTCCTCGGAGTGCCATGAAATTTATCTCAACAGTGTGTTATCCAAAACCACATTTCACTTTCATTGTGGTCCTCATGGTCCACACATTGGCCACCAGAGCTATGTCGTCCTCGTCACAAGCACATATTCCTTCATCTCCATCCTTACCCACACGACGCACACGCCTTCCAAGATCATTACCGCCACCAACACCTTTTGTGTCTCTTTATCCATAATCTTGTTCTCCCTCCTTGAACTGTTGGACGTGTCTGATTGCCCGATGTGCACAGTGGATACCTTAGACTTGATCGCGTAAGGAGAGAATGTCAGAACTGCTATCCAAGATGCATTCCTTGATATCTCACTCGCATTCCACAGCCTCATTCATCGGTTCAACAAGATCACGAGTGGGAGTGTTGCATTATATCGAACCGGTGTCATCTCCACACTGCCACCATCCCCAGAAGCAGCTCCTCCATCTCCTCCACCTTGTCCAGAGTTGGCACCCTCTCTTAATCCCAAGGCACATAAAAAGGAAGGAGAACAAGAAGAAGGCCAAGAAATAGAGCCATTTTCTCTCTTCACCGTTGCTTCCCTTCATGGTTTCTTGTTTACACTTTCGTGGTGTACCTTCCGACTTGGTCCAACCATTGTGAGGCTGTTGTGGCTCAAGGGGAGTGTTGACTGGAGCCTCAAACAGCTTGGTTATTTTAGGATTGGCTAGGGTAGTCTGTTCAAGACCATGATGCCACTCAGGTTCCTAGGTGAAAACTCTCTAGTTGTGCATTGTTCACTTGCATGTATTCCATTGATTAGTTTGTGTGCCGCCGGGTTCCACACCGGCAGTATGATCCTCACAAGTGGTTGTCCACTTGTGGGCTGGTGGATTGAGTGGGCTAGCCGCCTCACCCCACCAACTAGGAATAGGATAGTGGTGCCTATTGTTCATTCTCCTTGTATCTGATCTTCATTTTGGACCCATACATCATTCCATCTACTCTTCAACCTACTCCATGTTTTCCCACTTGAGATAAGACAAGCATCCTGTCAGTTTCTTTGTCTTTTTGGTGGGCAAAAGGCCCGCAAAGTGCTCATCCAATGTCTGCATGTAGGTTGCCTGATGCACAAAGAGAATGTCGTTGGCATGGCCGTGCTCGATCTCCATGTCCATAAACACCTATGCAGGTCCAAGATATTTCATCTTGTATGTGGACCGTCGCAGATCCTTTGCTTGCTAGACAAAGGCAACGTCAGGGGACGCAATAAGCAGATCGTCCACATAGAGAGACATAATGACAAGGGTGGTGTCCACTGGGGTGAAGAAGAGAGCCGGAGCTGTGGTGCTACGCATCAAGCCACCGTTCAAGAGCGCCGTGCAAGAAGACATTGCTCACATCCATCTGGTGGAGCTCCTAGCCATGCTGTGCGACCATGCTGAAAAGCGCGAGACTGGTGGTTAAATGACCAACGGGGTAAAAACCTAGTCAAAGTCCACTCCCGGTACATGTGCAAAGCCCTTGGCAATCAGCCTGGCTGTGTACTTGTCTAGCATGCCATCCGGCTTCCACTTGCAAGGGAAAATCCACTTGATCCCAATAGCTTAGCGGCCTGGGGGCAAGTAACCCAGCTCGTACACCGAATACTCATTGATAGGAGCTAGTTCCTCCTTGCAAACAGTGTCCCACGAGGCAACGTCAGGTGCTGTCCTGGCCTCGTTGAGGCTCCGTGGATTAGCTGTCTCTAAAAATGGCTTGGCTGTTAACAGATGTATGGTGCCAAGGCTCACTAGAGCACTCGACAACTTGACAGAGACAACACGTCGATGTTCCTAGAAAATGAAGGCATAATCTGGTGTAAATATTGGATGGATATCCATTGTAATGAGAGAAACGGCAGTTAGACACACGGCCTTCATCCCTAGATTCCCAGTCACCACTATGTGAGAAGAGGGTGTGGGATGGAGGGTAGTGGCCGGGGGCGGCAGAATGATGACAAACGCATGTCCGATGGAGGTACTGGGATACGTGGATGCAGATGACCACCAAGAGTGCGTGAGTATGTCGGACTAACACTAGAGGAGTGAATGTGCCGGAGTCAAGAAGTAAAGACATAATGGGTCGCTCTACTAGAGTGACTACTTGACTGGTCAACTGAGGCAACATCTAGAGTGCATCGCCACCGGGCCGGCCAGAAGAGACGTCCTACTGCCAAGGCTATGGCTACCACCGATACTACTGATGGTATGACTAAGGCTGCACACGAATCCTTTGATTCGTGATTCTGTTTCATAAATTCCGAATCCGGATCCGGATTCACGAATCTGGATCCAGGGTCGGGACTCATTTGGGGATTTGGGAATCCACCAAAGAATCCAGGAAGGAAAAGAGATTGAGGGAGAGAGAAAAAAAATGAGCTAGTTTCGCTCACGTCCGACTTTTGAGCAAAGATGCTTGTAAGTTCAACTTCTGAAGTTTCAAAACTTCGGAAGCTGACGGCCGCAAAAACTAGCGCACATCGTGCATGTGCTAGGTCAACTGCCTGACACATGCACGAAACAGGTGAGATGGCTTTTGCCACTCGCTCGCACGTTTTTATCGAGCGAGCGATGATTCATGCTGTGTCTTGCAGCAGATTTGGCGGCCGTGTGATGACCTGGCTGAAGTCCCTCTGACAAGCCAGGTCATCAAAGCCTGCCGTCGAGCGAATCAGGAGTCCGAACTCACTGGCAGGCTTGCCTTCCGTAGCGACAGGGACACTGCCACATCACACATGCAAAAAACGGGAGGTGAACCAGATGTCATCCATTTTTTTTCAAGCAGCCATGCATTGTCTTGGCTACAGTCAAGACCAAGACCACAGCTAAGGATTCGCCATGATTTGTGAATCCACAAGGATTTGCAAATGTTGGATTCTGGATCCAGCACTGGATTCGGACTCTCGAATCCGAATCCAGCTTCAGATTCGCGAACCGGATTCCGTGTGCAGCCTCAGGTGTGACGGTCGTTACCAATGCTACGGCCACGGTGGCGCTAAAGGCCGAGGCTAGAGAGGGTTGAAAAGTGGGACCACAACTGGAATTATGACATCAGCAGCTACTATCGCTGCTCTTGCAGGTACTGTTACTGTTGTTGGAGAGGATGGGGAAGTGATAGCTGCGACAACGAGCACAACAATGGCGGTGGTATCACGCCGCAATTTTTGCGCCAGGATCTTGACGATGGTAAAACATGGTAGGAGGCATAGCAGAGTTTTTGCTATTGGTGCTGAAGCTTTAGTGATTTAGGCACGTGTGAAGACGGTGGGAGTAGCAATGACTATGGATACAGTTGTCACGTTCTCCTCTCTCAAGGTGGAGAGTGTGTAGTTGCAGTTGTGTAGCTGGAGGGCCGGTTCGGCCCTCCCTCCTCGCTGAAGCGAGGGGTGGTTGCGCACCATCCCTCATGTCAGTGAGGGCTAGCCGAAGGCTAGCACTTCGCTGGCCGCCGGCCAGCTGGCTGCCGGCCGGCTGGACGGCCGGCGGCCGGCCAAGTGACCGGCCGGCCACCAGTCGGCCAGCCGCCAGCCGTCGATCGCGGCCTCATCCCAATCGGCGGCTGCGGGGCCACGAGGACCTCAAGGGCGAGGCCTCGTGGCCTCGTGCCCTTGCCCTCCCCCCTTGCCCTCCTTCCAAGCGAGAAAGCGAGGACAAGGGGTAGGGGGACAAGGGTGAGAGTGAGGAGCGAGGGAAGCGCACGAGAGAAGTCGACGCGAAATCACCGATCGTGCCTCGCACTCGGCGATTTCGCGCCGACGCGTAAAAAACAAAACTCGAGTTTGTTTAAAACAAACTATGAGTTTTGAAACTGGAAAACTCGTACGAATGCATGATTTTGAGGTAAAAATCCTCGTTTTGGATCCCAAAACCAGGGGTAAAGTTAAAGACGGAAATGGGCCTCCGGAGACTCGAAATATTCGAGTCTCCTTGTCCTGGGTCGTTGATGACAATTGCGCCTCAATCCTGCAAAGGGGGTAAACCCCTGACGCGGATTGAGAATGCCATTCTGCCAAATCCGACAACGACTTCAGAGCAGGTGCTGGAGACTCGACTCGTTACCGTGGTTCTCAGAGCGAGAGGATTCCCGCGACTAAGGGTTCGACGGAAACGGCGGCTACGCCATACATAAAATGGCGCCGGTAGCTACAAGCAACAGCAGAAACGCCAGTAGGGACTATGACATCTACACTTCATGAATTGAGACGCCGTAAAGTGCGTTGGAGAGCTAAAAAAATGTTCTACTTGGGGGAGCCTTTTCCTTCCATCCTCTTCTCACCTCCAGGGGGCTAAGGGCATTTTTGTGAGGCGGGGTGGGGAGTTCCTACCCTCAAAAACCACAAAATCATCCCCATGTACAAGACTCCTTCCTCCCTCCCTCATCCAAAAATTGGGGCAACGTCCTTTTCCAAGACCAGGGACTCTCACGACCTGAAAGCATCCGAAAAAGGAGGATGGTGTCACCTTGAAGGGTTTTGACCGCACTTACGCCGCCGGTTCAAGGAAGACGTCGCCAAGGGGCACGAGGCACGCAAGAAACTCAAGAGGAGGCCAAGGAAGACAGAACAGAAAGGGAGGACAAGTTAGAAGAGGGAGTGAAGGAGTTGCTAGGACTTGCTACAACTTCTCTCCCTTTCTTTATCCTTGTTTTGTGAGCGGCACTCACATTTGTTTTTGTCATTTCCTTGAACTCTAATTTTCTGTTTTCCTAGGTACGAGCCCTTCCCAATTGCCATGAGTCACGGTTTAGGAAGACTATTTCCAAAAACCATGCCCTTGTGCCGACGAGGCGGCCTAGGAACATAGAAATTAAATGTATAATTTCCTCGCCGATCGTGAGAGCGAGACCTAGGAGGCGATTCCTCTTCAAAGTTGTGGGATGAACCTCACAACGATCTTCAAGTGCTAGGTGCATGGGTGACGAGATGGCAAGTGCCCGACTGTCCAAGACCAACAAGGGTAAGGTAGTGACGGCCTCACCACTTGCCCTCGGCGGACTCCAAATATTGGGAGCCGCCGCCGCGAGCACGGTTTCCAATCCAAAGGCAACCGTACCGCCTCAGGCAACCGACGCCAACCTCGGCGACACCAAAAAGTGTACGGAGGCCGGAAAAGTGCTCGACGAGCACGTCAACGCACACGTGGATGACCCCCACACGACGGACGACGCGATGGAGGAGGATCTCCCGGAGGGGGATCCCAATGAAGAGCACGATGCCGACGATGGTGAAGACAATATAGATTGTGATCATTGCCACTGTCGTGCGGAGAACTTGAACCGATTTCTCGAGAAGGGTAAGGCGCTCGCCGAATCGCCTGAAGCTGCCGATAGCAGCGAGACTCCCGAGAGTAGTAAAGGCGCCGTAAGCAGCCACGTGGGAAGTTACTGTAAGAACAAGCCAGACGATGTCACCGCAAAGGCAATTCCGGATGACCACCGCAGGCTTGCAGAGTTTCTTGCTGAGGCGGCGGGCCAACTCAAGATCACCACCGACGGTGGAGGTACGGCACCACTTGGAGGAGTGGGGACGGATCCCCCTTCCTATGATGTGGCTGCAATGGGGCTGGACAGAGCCCACTCAAGCGTCGTCGCTGACAACAGTCTCCTCCGAAAGGTGGGACTCCTTGGAGGCGTGTACGCGAAATGTACCCTTTTATAGAGGGTAAAGGTGCATGGACAACGCGAGGCCCTGGAGGTTATCGCCGATGCTCTGACGACATCATAGCTCAAGTTTGCGTTCACCAACCTGCTGGACCTAGTCGGGCAGAGCATCACGGACCTCGACCGTGATCGCCAGCTACAGCGCCTGGCCGCCCATCAGGCAAGCCGTCGATGCAACGACCTCGACAAGGCATTGCAGAGCGTCACCCAGGTGCGGATGTAGCAGCAAGCGCAGCACGATGTAACTGCAGATGCCACTGTTGGTGGCAGCGACGAATTGCCTACCTCGACGAGTTCGGGGCCGGTCATGAACACGTCCTTTCTCCGCAGTGTGGAGATCTTTCGAAAGGGCGTGAAGTTGACCGACTAGCTAAATTGCATGGAGTACGTCCTACGCGTCCACAAGGCTCCACTCAGTCTGTGGGGAAACCTTGTCATGACTCAGCTTGAAGACAAGCTCTTCAAGTACATGGTCAAGGAGTGGAGTGTGTAGAGGCCTGACCTAGAGTTGTAGCCCATGTCGTGGGAAGCCTTTTGTGCAATCATGCGTAAGAAGTGTACCGAGCGTGAGGAGGCGTAGCGCACCTTACACAAGATCAAGGACTTCAGGCAGCAGGGTGACTCGCTTGAGGCCTACTTGAGCGAGTTTACCGCGCTCGTGGAGGAAGTCGAAAGCTTCACTGAGAGCGACTGTACCCAGACCTTCAAGTACCCAGAGTGCTTGGTGCTTTGGTACTTACGCGATGGTCTTGCCAACAAGAAGATGAAAGACAAGACCACCACGACCGCAACAGGCCAAGCTTGAACAAGATGGAGGGCATTGCGAGACTACATGAGCGAAGTGTATTCGGCAAGCCCGAAGCACTACTCAGATACACGGCTGAACGTGCATGCATAGCAAGGCCGCGATGCACGCATGGATATTACAGGGACTCGAGGGACTGCCGTGCAACGGGGTGGGGTCAAGGGCAAATAGCCGGCAAACTCCTCAGTCAAGAAGACTGGTGGGAACAAGCCCCCCAACCACAAGCGTGGCCGTGACAATGACGAACTGCAGGTGGTGTGCGAGCGTCAAAACACGGCCTTCCACGAGGGACTGTGACACAACTACATGCTGCCCGGACACTTCAGGGCTCAGTGTCCTGAGGCTACTGGTGGTGGACAAGAGGCCGCGGCATTAGCTGCAGCAGCACCTCGTCGGGAGGGTACAACAGGAGGCCGCAGACAGGGCCGTGGACAGGGTCGCGGTCACAGCAATGGGCCCGGCGGTGGTAACGAACAACTCAGGGGTAAAACTGGATCACAAGTGTGGGTTCATGTTTTCAGACAAGGTTGTTGAACAATTTGAGTTCTTGACGAGTTCAAATTTCTCCGTTGTTTTCTCTCCTCTTATTGAACCTAATTATGCGCTTGCTGATCGACATTGCCCACTAAATCTTGCATCACCGGACGAGATGCATGACCAAACATGCTTAGTGGTGGTGACACCAACCACTAAGCAAGAATTGTGTAACACAGTGATTGAAGCAAACACCCTCAAAGCGATGATTTCAATCACATTCGCCGTACCTTTAGTTGATGATTTGGACCAAGTGAAATTTAAAGACTGAAAGGTGCTAGTTGAATTCACACGTGCCTACAAGATGTGGACTACATTAGGTGAATCATGGGAGCTGCGGCGTCCACCGTCTAGATTCCATGTTTATCACAAACTCGGCTTGTCACCGTCGAGCCTGTTCACGCAGAAGAGTGGAGGCAACATGATGATGCAGTTCAAAGGACACCTAGCTGGTGCTCCCGTGAACGTACTTACTGACACTAGAGGAGATGACTCCTTTGTTAGCATTGGCTTTACCCGACAGGTTGGCCTGAAGTACGAGCCATCAAATGGCGCCGTTGTCGTCGGTGACAACCATACGGTACCCGTGATCGGTACTTGTAAAGCAAAGAATTGTATTCAAGGGTACACACAGAGTGTCACATTGAAGGTACTCAACCTTCTTGACCTATTTGACATGGTACAAGGCGATTCCTGGCTCCGTGAAAACAAGGCTCTAATGTGCTTTGAATGAGAGCCTTTGATCCACTGAAAAGGATAGCATCGCGTTACGTTGATTCCGAGTATGGAATTATCATCGACCTGACTCAAAGTCCATGCCAGCTTGTCTACGATGCAGGTCAAGAGACGTATTCAACAAGGATGTCGATACTTCTTGGCTCAGTTGTAGAAAGTGGAGGACAACGTGAAGGAAGACACGTCACGAGAGATCAAATCTCTATTCGCAGAGTTCTCGGATGTATTCCAAGACCCAAAGACTGGGCTTCCACCGGAAAAACACACGGGCCACACGATTTCGCTGCAACCAGAGGCGACTCCTTCGTTCATACCCATGTATCGCCTTAGTCTAGCAGAAAGGCGAGAGGCCGAACGCCAAATTAAAGAGTACCTTGCAAAAGGATGGATCGAGTGAAGTAGCTCACCGTACGGTACACCAATCCTTTTTGTGAACAAAAAGGATGGTGTTTATGCATGTGCGTGGATTACCGGGCGTTGAACAAGCTAACAGTGAAAAATGGATTCCCTTTACAGTGGATTGAGGAATTTTTTGAACAAATCCAAAAGGGCAAAAGTATTTTTGTCCTTGGATTTTGTCTCAAGGGTACCATCAAATCCGCATCACTGAAGATGATGTACCCAAAATCGCGTTTCGAATACACATGGGATACTATCAGTTTTGAGTGCTATGCTTCGGGCTTATAAATGCACCGGCGACCTTCTAAGAAGAAATGAACCAAACGTTCGCCAAACAACTCGGTCAGTTTGTCTTGGTTTACCTGGACGACATCTTGGTTTTATCCATATCAATGGAAGAGCACATAGAACATCTTCGTGAAGTCCTCGCAATCCTTTCGGAACAGAAGTTCTATGCAAAAGTGAGCAAGTGCAGGTTTGCACAAGATATGCTCAAATACCTTGGACACATCGTCGGCAAGGACGACATCTGTGTCAACCCACGAAAGGTCCAAGCCTATAACGGGTCGAGTCTCCAGCTCCTGCTGTGAAGTCATCGTCGGAGTTCGCCGAATGGCGTTCTTTGTCCGCGTCAAGGGTTTATCCCCTTCGCATGACTCAGGGGCAATCATCGTCAACGACCCAGAGTAGGAAGACTCGAATATTTTGAGTCTCTAGAGACCCATTTCCGTTTTTAACCTGACCCCTGGTTTTCGGACCAAAACCGGGGGTTTTTTTCCCCGAACTCGTGTGTTCGCACGAGTTATTTTGTTATTTTTATGTTGAAGTTTGTCGCAAACGAACTTTGATTTACGTTTTGACATTCTGGGATAAAATCGTCGCGTGCGAGGCACGTTGGCGATTTCGCGCCAGCTTTCTCTCGTCTCTTGTCCCCCGTCCTCCTCCCTCGTCCTTGCTCGCTCGCTTGCAAGGAGGGCGAGCGGGGGTAAGGGCACGAGGGCACAAGGCCTCTCCCTCGAGGCCCTCGCGGGCCCTCAGTCGCCGATCGGGCTCAAGCCGCGATCGGCGGCTGGCGGTTAGCCGGCCGGTGGCCGGCCGGTCACTTGGCCGGCCGTCGGACGTCCAGCCGGCCGGCAGCCAGCTGGTCGGCGGCCAGCGAAGTGCTGGCCGTCGGCCAGTTTTCGTTGACGCAAGCGGTGGTGCGCAACCTCCCCTCGCTTCAGCGAGTGGGGAGGGCCAAACCGGCCCTCCCGCTGTATTCCTCTCTACTCATTATGAACCGTCTCGGCTCATGAACAACAAGCAGGATTGTTAGTTAGTGAGTCATCAACATTGTGAAAGAAAATTAATAATTTCAATCACCAGCTAAACATCAACATGTGCATGGTACTTGGACCTAAGCTGCAGCTTGTAGGTCAGCACGGCTAGCGGCCTCCCCCCTTTAGGCTAGAGCGTCCGCGCGAGAACCATGTTGGATGTCCCCAACCTCCTATGGTCGCATTCCATGAATGCCGCCCTACGGGAATGTTGTTCACTTTTTCCACGTCTAGATGGTGCCCCCTGACACGTGTCGATCTGTGCGAGCTGCCAGATCGCTCCAATACTCGTTGACCACCCCTGTGGAGAATCGAGATTCGAGCTCCCATGAGTTGTGTTCAGGTCCACACCTGGGCCAATGAACAAGGTATTCCCTAACAACCCGCAACCGGAGAGTACGCTCTCGGTGCTGGAGTAGACGAAGGACCTCGTATTGGCCGTCGACAGCAAGTACTGTCGGTGGTGGCTGAACGGTTCCCTCTGCCGTGTATGGAGCCAACAGACTCACATGAAACACATCAGGTATCTTCATACTTGGCGGAAGCAGCAATCGGTATGCCACCGGCCCGATGCGTGCAACAATAGGAATCGGCCCAATCCACTTCGGTAGAAGTTTTGGTGCCCCTGGTGTCTTTAGCCAAAGATTCTTAGTGCTAAGAAGCACTTTGTCACCGATGTCAAACGAGACCTCCCGGCGACTTTTGTCGGCAAATGCCTTTTGTCGTTGCCGAGCAGCTTGAAGGTGACCCTTTGCCTCCTGTAACAAGGAGTCTATGCGCTTGGCAAAGGCTTGAGCAGAAGGAACCTGTCCTCCTGCACTCCCACTCTTCACCAATGAAGAGGGCACCACTGGATGCCGACCATTGTTGATCACAAACAGTGTGAACTGTGTAGACTCGTTCACTAAGTTATTCACCGCAAACTCTGCCGGTGCTAGGAATTTGTCCCAGTCATTCATGGCAGGGTCCACGTACATGCGGATCATTTGTTCCAGAGTGCGGTTCATGTGTTCTGTTTTTCCGTCAGTTTGAGGTTGAAACGTTGTCGATATTTGTAACTCACTGCCGAAGTACTCGTGCATATTTTGCCAGAACTTACTAGCAAATTTTTGATCTCGATCAGAGATAATACGCAACGGCAAACTGTGGTACTTTACGACACCCTCAAAGAAGAGACGAGCGGTCTCCTCTGCGTTCATGTCAGTAGTTGTGGAAATGAAGGGTGTCATCTTTGTCAGAAGATCCACAACCACTAGTATTGCATCGTGGCCACGGGCCGTGTCTGAAAGACCAGTAAAGAAGTCCATGCTGACGCACTCCCATAGAGTCCCAGGAATGGGAACCTGTTGGAGGAGTCCAACAGGCTTTTTGTTACTAGCCTTATTCCGAAGACATAGATCGCATGTCATGCAATACTTACGGACATCGACACTCCATCCTGGCCATGAATAGTGGTCCGAGAGCGCCTTGTCTAGTTTTTCAAGGTCCCACATGACCTGCGATCGGCGGGTCATGGAACTGGGAGATAATCTTCGCTCGAAGGTCTCCCGAGTTTGGCACAACTTGTTCTCCGGGCCAGAAGATTCATGCGGCCTCCACCAAGCCATACTTGTCTAGATTTCTTGAGTCTTGAAACCAAGAATCCACGCAGTATCCCATCCGGATCCTATTTATAAAACTATTGTAGTGGACAATCTCTCGAGGTGGTTGCCGCAGAGGTGCAGGGGGTTCAGTTGTTTGCATGGTTGCTGACGCAATGGCCATAAAACACCCACCGACCTTGGTGGTTGCCTTTATTTCTACAGGCTGTCGGCTTGGTGGATCGGCCACATTGATGTATCCAGGACGGTATTCGCATGTGAACGAGAATCAGCTCAGGTATTCACTCCAACGCGCCTGCTGTCGTGACAGGTTTGTTTGCGTTTGAAAAAACACCAATGGGTTGTGGTCGGTCATGACCATCACACCCCCTTCAGCACCCTTGAGGTAGCAACGCCACGGCTTGAAAGCGTGTACTACTGCAAGGAGCTCTTGATCCCCAGTCGTGTACCGCGTTTCCGCAGGGATGAGCTTCCGGCTCTCATACGCAACTCTGTGACCATTCTGCATGAGGACGGCTCCGAGTCCTACTACCAATGCATCATATCGAACCTCCCACGGTTGCGATAGATCCGAAAGAGCTAGGACGGGCGCCGTGGATAGAAGCTCTTTGACTTTGAGAAAAGTGTTCTCGCAATCAGATGTCCATTCCCAATGTACGTCTTTTCATGTGAGCTTGGTTAGCGGTGCTACCAGGGTCAAATACCCTTGCATAAACCGTTGAAAGTAGTTTGCAAGGCCGAGGAAAGACCGAATCTGCCCAAAAGTTTTGGGGCGTGGCCAGTCCACAACGGCTTGGACCTTTCATGGGTCGACACAGATGCCGTCCTTCCTGACGATGTGTCCAAGGTATTCAAGCTCATCTTGTGTAAACTTGCACTTGCTCACTTTCGCATAGAACTTCTGTTCCCGAATGATTGCAAGAACTTCGCGCAGATGTTCTATGTGCTCTTCCATTGATTTGAAGAAAACCAGGATGTCGTCCAGGTAAACCAAGACAAACTGACCGAGTTGTTTGGCAAACATTCCGTTCATTTCTCCTTGGAAGGTTGTCCGGACATTTGTATGTCCGAAGCATAACACTCGGATCTGATAGTGTCCCATGTGTGTTCGAAACGCGGTTTTGGACACATCATCTTCCGTGATGCGGATTTGATGGTACCCTTGGGATAAATCCAAGGACAAAAACACCTTTTCCCCTTGGAGTTGATCAAAAAGGTCCTCAATCAGCGGTAAGGGGAATCGATTTTCACCGTCAGCTTGTTCAACGCCTGGTAATCCACGGACATGCGTAAACCACCGTCCTTTTTGTTCACAAAAAGGATCGGCGCACCGTACGGCGAGCTACTTGGCTCGTTCCACCCTTTTGCAAGGTACTCTTTGATTTGGCGTTTGGCCTCTCGCCTTTCTTCTGGACTAAGGCGATACATGGGTCTGAACGGAGGAGTCGCCTCCGGTTGCAACGGAATCGTGTGGCGCATGTGCCTTTCTGGTGGAAGCCCAGCCAGTGGGTCTTGGAATACATCCGAGAACTCTGCGAATGGAGATTTGATCTCTTGTGGCATGTCTTCCTTCACGTTGTCCTCCACTTTCTGCAACTGAGCCAAGAGGTATCGACAACCTTATCGAATATGTGTCTTAACCTACATCGCAGACAAGCTGGGATGGACTTTGAGTCGGGTCGGTAATAATTCCGTATTCGGAATCAACGTAAAGTAGTGTGTCCCTTTCGGAGGATCAAACAATTTCATTCAAAGCATATTAGAGCCTTGTTCACACGAAGCCAGGGATCACCTAGCACCACGACAAACGGGTCAAGAAGGTTGAGTACCTTCAACGTGACACTCTGTGTGTACCCTTGAAAACAAATTTTGCTTTACAAGTACCGATCACAGCACCCGTACGGTTGTCAACGACAACAACTGTGCAATTCGATGGCTCATACTTCAGACCAACCTATCGGGTAAAGCCAAGGCTAACAAATGATTCGTCTCCTCCAGTGTCAGCAAGTACATTCATGGGAGTACAAGCTAGGTGTCCTTCGAACTGCATCGTCGTGTTGCCTCCACTCTTCCGAGTGAATAGGCTCGACGACGGCAAGCCGAGTTTGTGATAAACACGGAATCTGTATGACGAGCGTCAAAACTCTCATGATTCACCCACTCGAGTCCACATCTTTTAGATACGTGTGAATTTGCCTAGCACCTTCCAGTCTTTAAATTTGACTGGGTCGAAATCGTCGACTAAAGGTATCGCAAACGTAATTGAACTCATTGCTTCAAGGGCATTTGATTCAATCACTGTGTCACACAACTCTTGCACAGTGGTCGGTGTCGCCACCACTAAACATGTACGATCATGCATCTCGTCTGGAGATGCAAGGTTAGTGGGCAATGTCGATCAACAAGTGTAGAATGCGGTTCAACAAGATGAGAGAAAACAACAGAGAAATTTGAACTCGTCAAAAACTCAAATGGTTTAACATCCTCATGTGAAAACATGAACCCACACTCGTGATCCAGTTTTATCCCTGAGTGGTCCCCACTAATGTCACTCAGTGGTGGGGAAAACCCGTCCCACGGCCTTGTCCGTTACCACGTCCGGACCCATTGCCGGGACCGCGACCCTGTCCACGGCCCTGTCCGCGGCTTCTTGCTGTACCATCCCCACGAGGTGCTGCTACTGCAGCTAACGCCATGGCCTCTTGTCCACCACCAGCAGCCTCAGGGCACTGAGCTCTAAAGTGATCCGACTGCATGTAGTTGTGGCAGAGCCCTTCGCAGAAGGCTGCGTTACGACGCTCACGCGCTGCCTGCAGCTCATCATTCTCGCGGCTGCGCTTGTTGTTGGGGCCCTTGTGTCCACCAGCCTTCTTGGCTGGAGGGTTTGCGGGCTGCTTGCCCTTGGCCCCGCCTCACTGTCTAGCTAACCCATGCGCCCTTGCAGCGTCCATGCGCATGTCGGGGTCTTGCTGTGCATGCGCGTTCGGCCGTGTATCAGAGTAGTGCTTGAGGTTTGCCGAATACACTTCGCGCATGTAGTCGCGCAACGCCCTCCAGCTTGTCCAAGCTTGACCAGTGGCTGTCATGGTGGTTTTGTCATTCAGCTTCTTGCTGGTGAGATCATCACGCGAGTACTCCAGCAGCATGCACTCCGAGTACTTGAAGGTCTGAGTCCTATCGCCCTCGGTGAAGCTTTTGGCTTCCTCCACGAGTGTGGTGAATTCTCTCAAGTAGGATTTGAGCGAGCTGCCCAGCTGCCTAAAGTCCTTGATCTTGTGGAAGGTGTGCTACGCCTCCTCACGTTGGGTGCACTTCTTACGCATGATCGCGCAGAAGGCCTCCCACGGCATGGGCTGCCACTCGAGGTGCGGCTTCTGCGCACTCCACTCCTTGACCACATACTTGAAGAGCTTGTCTTCAAGCCGCGTCGTAGCAAGGTCACCCCACTAGCTAAGTGGAGCCTTGTGGACACGTAGAACGTGCTCCATGCGATTCAGCCAGTCGGTCAGCTTCACGACCTTCCTTAAGATCTCCACACTGTGGAGGAAGGACGTGTTCATGACCGGCCCTGAAGTCGTCGATGTACGTAAGTCGTCCCTGCCACCGGCAGTGGCATCCGCAGCTGCGGCACACTGCGCTTGCTGCTGCATCCACACCTGGGTCACGCTCTGCAACACCTTGTCGAGGTCGTTGCATTGGCGGCTTGCCTCATGGACGGCCAGGCGCTGTAACTGACGATCACGGTCGAGGTCTGTGATGCTCTGCCCAACGTGGGCCAACAGGTTGGCGAACGCGAACTTGAGCTTTGATGTCGTCAGAGCATCGACGATAGCCTCCAGACCTCGCGTTGTCCGTGCATCCTTACCCATTGTAGGAGGGTACGGTTCGCGTATATGCCTCCAAGGAGTCCCACCTTTTGGAGGAGACTGTCGTGAGTAACGACGCTCGAGTGGACGCTCCCTTGCTCCATTGCGGCCACATTGTAGAAAAGGGGGTCTGTCCCCATTCCTTTGAGTGGTGTCGTATCTCCACCGTCGGTGGTGATATTGGGTCGGCCTGCCACCTCTGCAGCAAAATCCGCAAGCCTACGATGGTCATCGCAAATTGCCTTCGCGGCGACGGCATCCGGTTCGTTCTCGCGGGAACTTCCCGTATGGCTGCTTTCAGCGCCCTTGCTGCTCTCGGCACTCTCGCTGCCGTCGGCAGGCGATGCGGCAGGCACCTTACCCTTTTCGAGCAATCGGCTCGAGTTTGCCGCACAAGGATGGCCATGGTCGCGATCCTCGTCGCCTTTGCCATCGTCGGCGTCGTGCTCTTTGTCAGGGTCCCCCTCCGGGAGATCCTCCTCCATCGCGTCGTTCGTCGCATGGGGGTCGCCCACGTGCGCGTCGACATGCTCGTCGAGCACTTTTCTGGCCTCCGCATGCTTCTCGGTATCACCGAGGTTGGCGTTAGTTGCCTTAGGCAGTACAGTTGTCTTGGACGGTATGGTTGCCTTAGGCGGTATGGTTGCCTTTGGGTTGGCAACTGTGCTCGCGGCGGCGGCTCCCAAATTTGGAGTCCACCGAGGGCGTGTGGTGAGAACGTAACCACCTTGCCTTTGTTAGTCTTGGACGGTCCGGCACTTGCCATCTCGTCGCACGTGCAACTAGCACATGAAGGTTGTTGCGAGGATCACCCCACAACATTTAAGGAGGAATCGCCTCCCACAAAATCCTTGCTCTCACGATCGGTGAGGCAGTTATGAATTCAATTTCTATTTTCCTAGGCTGCCATGTTGGCAGAAGAATATGGTTTTTAGAACTAGACTTCCTAAGCCGTGACTCACGGAGATTGGCAAGGACTAGTACCTAGGAAAAAAGAAAATTGAAATACAAGGGAAATGATAAAATGAATGTGAGTGTCGCTCACAAGACAAAGGCAAGGGATGGCAAAGGAGTTCTAGTGAATCCTAGCAACTCCTTCACTCCCTCTTCTAACTTCTTGTCCTCCCTTTGTCCTCTTGTCTTCCTTGGCCTCCTCTTGAGTCTTTGCGTGCATTGCGCCCTTTGGCGGTGTCTTCCTTGAGCCGGCGGCGTTGGGGAAGCCACCAAAATCTAGAAGGTGTTGTCCTTCTTGCTTTTTTGGGTACTCTCAGGTCATGAGAACTCCTGGCCTTGGGAAAAAATGATGTCCCACTTTTTTGGATGAAGGAGGGAGGAGGGAACCTTAAAAAAAAGGGGGAAAACTTGGTGGTTTGGGGGTCGGCACTCCCCACCCCGTCCCACAAAAATCCCTTAGATCCCCTGGAAGTGAGGAGAGACTGGAGAGAAGAGGCTCCACCAAGTAGAGCTCTTTTTCAGCTCTCCAACACACTTAACAAAACTTCAAAGCGTTAGGTGTAGATGTTGTAGTCCCTTCTGGCGTTTCTGCTGCTACTTGTAGCTGCCGGCGGCATTTTATATAGGACATAGCCGCCGTTTCCGTCAAACCCTTGGTCGCGAGGGTTCGTCTGGCTCTAAGAACCACCGTAACGGGTCGAGTCTCCAGCTCCTATACTGAACTCGTCGTCGGAGTTCGCCAAATGGTGTTCTCAGTTCGCGTCAAGGGTTTACCCCTTTCGCAGGACTGAGGGGCAATCATCATCAACGACCCAGAGCATGGAGACTCGAATATTTCGAGTCTCCGGAGGCCCATTTCGAATTTTAACCTTACCCCTCGTTTTGGGACCCAAGCCGGGGGGTTTTCCCTGAACTCGTGTGTTCGTACGAGCTATTTCGTTATTTTTATGTTGAAGTTTGTCGCAAATGTATTTCGATTTACGTTTTGACGTTCAAGCACGGAATCATCGCCTGCGAGGTACGCTGACGATTTCGTGCCATCTTTCTCTTGTCTCTCGTCCCTCGTCCCCCTCCCTCATCCTCGCTTGCTTGCTTGCGAGGAGGGCGAGCGGGGGCGAGGGCACGAGGCCACGAGGCCTCGCCCTCGAGGCCCTCGCGGGCCCTCAGCTATCGATCGGGCTCAGGCCGCGATCGGCGGCTGGCGGCTGGCCGGCTGGTGGCCGGCCGGTCACTCGGCCGGCCGTCGACCGTCCAGCCGGCCGGCTGCCAGCTGGCCGGCGGCCAGCGAAGTGCTGGCCGTCGGCCAGCCTTCGCTGACGCGAGGTGTGGTGTGCAACCACCCCTCGCTTCAGCGAGGAGGGAGGGCCGAACCGGCCCTCCGGCTACATAGCCGTTTTAGACTGGCCACGTCCGAAAAATGTTGGGTAGATTCGGTCTTTCCTTGGCCTTGCAAACTACTTTTGACGGTATATGCAAGGGTATTCGACCCTGGTAGCACCGCTAACTAGGCTCACACAAAAAGACGTGCACTCGGAATGGACTTTTGATTGCGAGAACACTTTTCTCAAAGTCAAAGAGTTTCTATCCACAGTATCCATCCTAGCTCTTCCGCATCCATTGGAACCGTGGGAGGTTCGATGTGATGTTTCGGTAGTAGGACTCGGAGTTGTCCTCGTGCAGAACGGTCACCCAGTTGCGTATGAGAGCCGAAAGCTCATCCCTGCGGAAACGCGGTACACGACTGGGGATTAAGAGCCCCTTGTGGTAGTACACGCTTTCAAGATGTGGTATTGCTACCTCAAGGGTGCTGAATGAGGTGTGACAGTCGTGACCAACCATAACCCATTGGTGTTTTTCCAAACACAACCGAATCTGTCAAGACAGCAGGCGCATTGGAGCGAATACCTGAGCCGGTTCTCATTCACATGGGAATATCGGCCCGGACGCATCAATGTGGCCGATCTTCTAAGCCGACAATCTATGGAATTTAAAGCAACCAACGAGGTCAGTGGGTGTTGTATGGTCATTGCAACAGCAACAGTACAAACACCGGATCCCCCTGAACCTCTACGGCAACCACCACGAGAGATTATGCACTACAATAGTTTTGTAAACAAGATCCGAATGGGATACTGCGTGGATTCTTGGTTTCAAGAGTCTCGAAATTTGGACAAGTACGGATTGGTGATGGCCGCAGGAATCTTTTGGTACGGAGAAAAAGTTGTGCCAAACTCGAGAGACCTTCGAGCAAAAATTATCTCCCAGTTCACGACCCGTCGGTCGCAGGTCATGTGGGACCTCGAAAGACCGGACAGGCACTCTCGGACCACTGTTGGTGGCCAGGATGGAGTGTCGATGTCCGTAAGTATTGTATGACATGCGACCCATGTCTTCGGGATGAGGCTAGTAACAAGAAGCCTGCTAGACTCCTCCAATAACTTCCCATTCCTGGGATTCCATGGGAGTGTGTCAGCATGGACTTCATTACTGGTCTTCTGGACACGGCCCGTGGCCACGATGCAATACTAGTGGTTGTGGATCTTCTGATGAAGATGACACACTTCATTCCTACAACCATTGACGTGAACGTAGAGGAGAGTGCTCGTCTCTTCTTTTCGGGTGTCATAAAGTACCACGGCTTGCCGTTGCGCATTATCTATGATTGAGATCGAAAATCTGCTAGTAAATTTTGGCAAAAGATGTATGAGTACTTCAATAGTGAGTCGCAAATATCGACAACGTTTCACCCTCAAACTGACGGACAAACAGACCACATGAACCACACTCTAGACCAAATGCTCCGCATGTACGTGGACCTTCCCATGCATGACTGGGGTGAATTCCTAGCACCGTTTGCATTAAATAACTTGGTGAACGATTCTTCACTGTTCACACCATTTGTGTTGAACAGTGGCAGGCATCCAGTGGTACCCTCTTCATTGGTGAAGAGTGGGAGTATAGGAGGACAGGTTCCTTCTGCTCAATCCTTTTGCCAAGCGCATAGACTCCTTGTTACAGGAGGCAAAGGGTGACCTTCAAGTGGCTCGGCAACGACAAAAGGCATATGCCGACAAAAGTTGTCGTGAGGTTTTGTTTGGCATTGGTGACAAAGTGCTACTTAGTACTAGGAATTTTTGGCTGATGTCGCCAGGGGCACGAAAATGTCTCCCGAAGTGGATTGGGCCCTTTCCTATTGTTGTACACACACGCATTGGGCCAGTGGCATACCAATTGCTACTTCCGCCGAGTATGAAGATACATGACGTGTTTCATGTGAGCCTCTTGGCTCCATACATGGCAGAGGGAACCGTTCAGCCACCATCGGCAGTCCTTGCTGCCGATGGCCAATACGAGGTTCTGCGCCTACTTCAGCACCGAAGGCGTACTATCCGGTCGTAGGTTGTTAGGGAATACCTTGTTCATTGGGCTGGGTTTGGACCTGAACATAACTCATGGGAGTCCGAATCTCGGTTTCCCACAGGTAAAAGTGAACAAGTGTTAGCGAGTATTGGATAGAGCTGACAGCTCGCACTGATCGACGCGTGTCAGGGAGCACCACTTAAATACAAAAAAAAGTGAACAACATTTCCGTAGGGCAGAATTCATGCGAGACAACCATAGGAGGTTGGGGACGTCCAACATGGTTGTTGTGCGGACACTCAAGCCTAAAAAGGAGAGGTCGCTAATCGTGCTGACCAACAAGCTATAGCTGAGGTCCAAGTGCCAAGCACGTGTTCATGTTTAGCTGGTGATTGAAATTATTAATTATCTTTCACAATGTTGATAACTCACTAACTGACAATCCTGCTTGTTGTTCATGAACCGACACGGTTCATAATAAGTGGAGAGGAATGTAGCAGGAGGACCGGTTCCGCCCTCCCTCCTCGCGTCAGCGAGGACTGCCTGACGGCCAGCACTTCGCTGGCCACCAGCCAGCTAGCTGCCGGCCGGCTAGACGGCCGGCGGCCGGCCAAGTGATCGGCCGGCCACCAACCGGCCAGCCGCCAGCCGCCGATCGCGGCCTCAGCCTGATCGGCGGCTGAGGAGCCACGAGGGCCTTGAGGGCGAGGCCTCGTGGCCTCGTGGCCTCGTGCCCTTGTCCCCCCCTTGCCCTCCTTGCAAGCTAGCAAGTGAGGACGAGGGATAGGGGGAGCGAGGGTGAGAGCGAGGAACGAGGGAAGCGCACGAGAGAAGTGGACACGAAATCGCTAATCGTGCCTCGCATGCGACGATTTTGTACTTACGTGTCAAAAACAAAACTCGAGTTTGTTTAGGACGAATTATGAGTTTTGAAACCTGAAAACTCGTGCGAATGCACGAGTTCAAGGTAAAAACCCCCAGTTTGGGTCCCAAAACCAGGGATGAGGTTACGAACGGAAATGGGCCTCCGGAGACTCTAAATATTCGAGTCTCCCTGCTCTGGGTCCTTAATGAAGATTGCCCCTCAGTCCTGTGAAGGGGGTAAACCCCTGACGCGGACTGAGAACGCCATTTTGCGAACCCCGAAAACGAATTCAGAGCAGGAGCTGGAGACTTGACCCATTACAGGTTGCTGCATGAGCCGTAAAGCAACACCGCAAGATAAGCATAGAGAAGAGGTCAAGCGGTGCCTATGGAGGTCGAACCTACAATTGTGGCTATTGTTGCTACTGTGCAAGAGAGCACAACAGTGGTAGTGGCAGCGGATGGTGACTTGAAAGGATGATGGTCGTGTCGTACGATGCCGATGATGGGAAGCCGAATACACAGCCTGTCCCACATATCGCACCCTTGTAAGTACAATAACCATTGTGGGGACGAGAGCGACGGTGGCTACGGTGAGAGCAACGGTCACGGCAGGAGCACCGAGTGCTCGGATCTAATGTTTGAGATCAAATGCAATGCCCAAGCTCGCTACAGCTCTGATACCAATAGATGGTGTAGGTAGTGAGGTTTGGCAGGACAAAGAGTAAGCAAGGATATACCTCAGCAATGACAGAACACTTTAGAACACAGATGGCAAGGTGAGGTTCTTCAGACGTGCAAAATTAGTCACAGGAAAGTACTATGCTGTTCATCGAGGGAGGGGATGAGCAAGGCAAGTGAGCGAGCAAGCAGTGAGCTCGCTCTAGCTCGAGCCTCCATGCTCACCAAACAACCACCTAGGGAATGAACCCTTCTCCCCTCCCCTTTTCTGTTATCCTAACTCAAGCGGCAACATATCGGCCATAAGTAAGAACCCGGATGTCCCTAGATCTAGCACCAAGTATGCACGTGGTAAAATAAAACTAGTAAGAGTGAGCTGGTGTGACACTGGCGTTCACATGGCCCATAGCCATGCCTCCGTGATGAATAATACGCTGGCAGCAGCATCTCGGCTCTCTCAGTCACCTGCATCAGTGATGTGTGGGACGTGCAACAAGGCCAGAAGTCACTACGTTTATGTGACACAAAAGCCAACACTCAACATGCCCCGATGTCTAGATCATCGACGACTGGTCAGGTTACTTCTCAGACAAGTTTGCCCTTCTTGAAAGAAGAAGTGATTTCGACAAGTACTATGTCGGGTAAATTGACCAAATATTCTTGGTTCGGTTACGCAGCATATCCGAAGTGATGGTTCATCCTCTGCGTCAGTGTCTGGAACCAACTTGGAATCCTGGACAAGCGAAGGCTCCTATATGACCGCGATTCCTGAAAGAAATAGGATAAATTGGCCAAACAATCCCTCTGTACACTCCGTCATCATCCAAGGTGATGGGTTGTTGAATGCTGACCAGGTTTCGAGCATACCTGCTTCCTGACCCATCGGAAGCTCAAACCTGATTAAGTTGTTTGAAGTTATAAGTTGACCTGAACGGCCGTCCGGTCAATGTGACGCCCGGGCGATTGTGGCCGTTCACATTTTCAACATTTTGCAGCTGTTTGGTTATGGATTCTTGGCGGCGCTCGAACCGGGACTTTGATCGTAAAGGTTCTTCATTATTCCGCGTCTTTTATGGTCATTTATCAGAGTCAACTTACTTTGAAGGTAGTTCATACGTTTCTGCCTGTAAAAATACATCGCCCCTCGAAAGCTCGGCGTTTGGGTGGAGCATGAGGCAAGACATTTCCGCCAGGTCGGAGCTCAGTACTGTTGCGCTTTGTCGGCGGATCAATCCAATGGTTCTCGTGAACTATTTCATTGTTGACAGGTAGCTTTTTACAGTAGGCACTTGCCACACCCCAATGTCTGCATCGTCACCGTATATGGTGGCGACTGGTCAAGTCACGCTTCGGACAAGCTGGATAAATTGACAAAATAATCTTGGTTGCGTCTCTGTCCTCATCCCACGTGTTGTGATCTTATTCACTTAAAAATTTTGAACCCACCTGGTTCCTGGCCTACCGGAGACGGAAACCTGGCTGATGTTTTGTGCCGAACTGAACGGCTGGGTGGGTTGCTTTCACGCCCAGATGATCAAGGCCGTCAGCGCGTGAGAATATATCGAAATATTTGTTTCGGCATAACTGGCCTCGCTAGCTTTGTATTACTGACAAATATTTGTAGTTGGGATTTGTTTTGTCTTGCATTATCGATGGCAAACATCTTGTGTGAACTTAGTGTGAAGAAACGTGAGCAAACATTGCTTTCACAATTTCTAGGCCGCTTGCAATGTCACCGTTTATGCGGCCCATACCGTGGGGCTTTCATGTCAGGTTGGATTAATCTACTCACCAGATAGACCGGCAGATGAAACGGTCAGTCATCGCTGAGCGTCACATATTTTGGCAGTAGTTTTTTCAAACAAGAGCTTCCAAGACCTACCTGACCTCGAAGTCGCCAAATGGTGTGATGGCTGGTCAGGTCGTCACCTCGGAGATGTTTGCCCAGACAATTTTGCCCTAAAAAATACTCCTATGATATACGGTGAAAATGCCGATCTCCCCCTGTTTTGTTACCCGTGACCCTCATATACCCCTTCATCGGAAAAATAATTCCCATAGGCCCCTCCGCCGGAACGTTAAGCCCCATCCACCTCTCCGCCAGAACGATAAGCCCCATCCGCCCCTCCGCCAGGACGATAAGCCTCATCCGCCCCTCCGCCAGAACAAAAGGCCTCATCCCCCCTGCCCCAGAACAATAAGCCTCGTGCGCCCCTCAAACAGCACTTGACGTCGAACCTTCAAAAACCACGGAATATAAGAATAAAGTACCCAATGTTTATGGTTTGACTGTTCACGACCATCAGAACGGAACCCTACCATAGATAGGAGATGCCGAACGTAAATGCCTTGATCTACGTGGAGGCTCGGCATGGTACTGGTCAGTGCACCTCCCTACTTGGATGTGCTGTCGGCCACACATGACGGGTCAAAATGTCAAATGATGCATGTGAAATACACGAAGTAGTTTAGGCTAGAGTCGTCCTGTTTGCGCTGTCAAACCGGTATGTATGCTCTGCATATACGGCGGTTATGACCACAATTGATTTCCACCTCCCTCGTGTATTCACGGATACATTGAAAAAATCATCCATCGACATGTCCCATGTGCGAGATACGTGTCCTGTGCCACCGTTGCAGCACTGGGGTGGTCGTCCAGAGGCAGTGCACGGTCCTTGGAGAACCGTGACATCCCCCCCCCCCCATGGTCCACGACATTGCGGTGGCCGAGTGGGACATGATCAACCCAAATACACACATTGACCCATACACTATGTGTTGGAATTTGGGCATGCGGGCACCCCATGGTCGCCCGATGTACTGCCCACCGAATTGGGAACCATGGGTCTCGTTGTGGCCTATTGCCTGTTCGCGGTTGTGAAAATGTAGGACGTATGGCAATGCGTTATACGGAGGTTGCCATGGTCACCTTTTACTTGGCGTTATTCAACCCTATGTGCTGATCATATGAGTTCAATTAATTTTCAAATGAAATGAACAAACTACCACACACGTTGTGATTGTTTGTCTGTAGAAAATGATTTGTATGCCCACCATCATGTTCTTTATGTATACTAATTCATGAGCAATGTATCAGCCAAAATAGTATGCTTATAGGGCATATCCGCCTTGTAATGCATTACTTACAACCACATTTTCTGTTTCCTTAGATACATACTAAACATCATTACATGTGGACTAGAGGCCTATCTTTAGTCACTTCCTAAACACCCTTGCAACAGACACATACTAAACAACCTAGCACGTTGCAACCTCTTGCCTGTGACATGTACAAATGATAAATAATGTGTATGAGTGTGAAGTTGATGTCCGTAGGTGGATTAAGGTCTTCGGTCAGTGACATAAGGTTTTCCCTCAAACTGTTACCTCACATTGTTGAGAACCACCTACTTATGTTTCGTCTTTGTAGTCAACCTATGTGTATGTTGAAGACATCTGTAATGCCTCGTCTGCTAATATGCCATTTTTTGTCCTTGCAAACAACCTTTAACTCAACATGGGATCAGTGTAACCTTTTGTATGTGAAATTAATTGTACAACATCATTCATGCTGCAAGGTGTCATTGAGAGAGGAATGATTTTGGGAAATGTTCATGAATGAAACATGCATGACTAATGAATACAGACAGTGAAGGTGGGATACATGATCTCTTCAAACAGTTCTTGACTCAGCCCTCAGAGGAATTGAATACTGTCACATACAGGACACAGCTATTCCCATGGCGGAGAATGTTCAGCGTCATAGAATAGGTCCCCCTCACTGTCAGAACATTGGCCGCCATGACTGCTTCCAGAAGTGAACACACCACTGCCCCCCCTCCCCAGACCCAATGAACTTGTCCTATTCAGCCTAACCCTAACCCTCTGCCTAACCTGAAACCCTCCCTTTGTCCTGGAGTCTAGGCTCTTTGAATGAATGGTGTGCTCAAACTCCAGAGTCCAGCATAGCTCAACCTGCAGACTAACAAAACCATGGGTTGATTTAGTCAGACAAGGCAAGTGCAATGGAATAAATAACACAACAGAAATGTGTGAAGATGGACCATGCATGCATGAACTCATAATCACCTCACTCAGTGTCGTCTAAGTCTTCTTCAAACGACTCCTGCCACTCCCTCTCCTCCTGATCCAATTGCTGAGTGTCCTCATCCTCCGTCGCGATATCAACATCATCACCAACAGGAGGGTAGTATGCACCAGAGTCATCACTTTCAAAACCATCATCCTCATAATGTGAGTCATCCCGAGGCTCGGCCTGAGGGTCATACTCCATGTCACTACCACCGCACTCAGCAACTGGTGGACCCCCAACCACAGAGCCACTGGCACGTGCCTCTAGTGTGAATGCAGCTTGTCCTAAAACCGGCGCAAAACCATTGTTTTGGCCATAAACATGTGCATAGGTATCCAAACGCAACACCGTCTAGAGATGCAGAATCTCGAGCCGGACACTACGACTAGTCACACACACAAGCCAAGCATCGATCGGTGGAAAGACAATGCAAAACATGCAAATCGAGCTCGAGATCCAGTCCACCAAGAAAACTATAGCGTCTATAGAAAAAACGCAAAGCACCCCGGCAGGCACCCGGGACGTCATGGCAGCTGTCTTGTTGCTGTTGGTGGATGGAGCCACCACCCATCGATGCTCCGACGCTAGCTGGGTCGCAACAGGGATCATGTCATCGTGCTCTCCAGTATTGTTGCTCCATACCACCAGTATTGGGTATACGGACAATCACCATGGTCGTCGCTTTTGACAGGTGGAAAGCCACACAAACCAGCAAACGTATGGATGCCACCCCATGAACGCCTGCAAGGTCATGCCCCAAGATCGACTGGATGGTGTTTTGATGCAACGATGATGACACAGACCTTGTGAAGATGGCAACGCAGATATTTTGTGTGTGGAATGATAGAAAGCCAAAGGAATGGAATATGTTGAGGACAAAACTGTAGGTAGCCTAGGTTGCTAGGAAAGCAAGCAAGCAAGCAAGCTAGCAAGCAAATGAGCGACGGGATGATACCATGGATCTGGGACAAGCTCACTTGGAGTAGGTCAAATTGTGACGAGTAACAAGGAAGCAAATTGGTGAGTACCGGTTGGCCGGGCCACCCACGCGAGTCACTCGACACGGCGCTCGGACGCCACACAGGGATCAAACCTCCCACTGGAGCGAACGAGCTCCAAGCGGTTTCTCAAACGCCGGTGTAAACCGGACGTGTGGTCCTGAGGGATCAGCAACCTGGTTCACTACACTGAAAGCATACATGTGAGTAAGAATCCTGTCATATCACAAGCATGCACTCCTATAAGTGTATCCCCCATTTTGGTATGTAGATTCATCACTAAACTAGGGTTCATCGTGAGGATAACGTTGGTGCTGTGGTCACCACTTGGCGACTTGATAGTGTCACCACCACTGTGCCCCTCATGCTGCATCACAGTCTTGCACCAAGGAGCCTCAGTTGAGATCAATCACATTTAGTGATGAGGTATGTATGTGCGTAAAGGCAAGAGAGCACTTGCGTGTGTCACAACTATAACTAACACTCCTCCATGATCCATAGACGAGCAGCCCACACACACATAGAACAAGGAGCATGTCACAAAACTGAGGAAGACAGGACTCACGTCAACCAGGGGCATCACGAGAGCACAGCAGACTAAAATCATACACAACCACTTTAAACATGCCACTACTGAGAGCTTTGGTGAGGAAGTCTGCACGCTGCTGACGAGTGTCGACCCAGACAACCTGAACTTCTCCAGCAACAATGCGCTCACATACAAAGGGATGCTCAATGTTGATGTGCTTTGTGCGAGAATGATGCATGCCATCGTGCTAGGCAATTGCCTTTGCACTTTGGTTGTCATAGCGCAGAGTGATGCAACAAATGGGAACACACAACTGTTGCAATAGGCGGGACAGCCATACACTCTCACACGTACCTGCGCCGAGTGCCACGTACTCTGCCTCACTGGAGCTTCCAGCAACACAACAATGTTTTCCACTCTTCCAAGAGACAGGAGTCCCACTGATGAGAAATATGTAACCAGTGCGACTACGAGCATCCATGTCATGCGTCCAGTCACTGTCTGTGTATCCGTCTACCACCACAGTCCTACACGTGCACTGGACAATGCATAGCAGACAACGCGCAGTATAGTCTCAAGATGTTTTTGGCGAGGCTATTGGGTGAACTGGACTACAAAGTTGACCGAGAAGGCCACGTCCGTCAGAGTAGTGGTAGCGAGGTACATGACGGAGCCGACCACACAGAGGTAGTCAGTGACATCAACAATCTGCCCCAGCTATGCTGAATCGAGTGACTTCAGCAGGCGCTGACCTGCTGGAGTCATCAGTGTGGATGCGGTGGGGAAGTCAGTAAGTAGGGAGGCAAATTGCTCCCCCAGTGTGCGTATGTATGCAGCCTGGTGCACGTGCAGGGTGTTGGAAAAGGGGCCATCCGGCTCAGTTTCAGGTCCACAAGAGCAAGTTCCAGGAAACTACGAGATGCGTGCTCCGATCGTCAATCTGAATTCACCATTGGAAATATCAGATGGCAAATTGTCTACGGTCTAAGTTTCAGGCCGATCCAACGGTCGGATTGAGATATATGAATTTTCGAAGTTTCAAGGGTCATGGACCGCCGGTGTCTAGGTGACCATGGGTGACGACTCCATGCCTTAGCCTGTAAAAAGGAAAAGGCAAGAGGTCCAGGCTCAAGACCTAATGGGAGGAATATCCAAAAAGGTCCTTGATCTTAGGATTGCCTTGTCAGAGTGTGCTGACTAGGATAAAAGAACCTCTCCTTACTTTTTAGGTGAGGTGAGATCCTTTAGTGTTAAACATGGACACATGGCGATTCTCCATGGGATTGTGGGTTATGTGACCAATAGGAGTGAGTCATTCGAGCATTCTCTAGCTCTCTAGGTTGTGTGTGACTGGTCAGCCTGATTGCTAGGTTGATTTCCTCTCTTGTGTGAGATTGTGGACTCTAGTGTGTGAGCCTTAGCCTACATGGCTAAGTGGTGTGGCTTGTGAGAGGGCTGACTTGCCCAAGCTCTAGCTCTATATGAACTCCATCATTTTGAGTGATTTAACAACCATTATTCAGCACAAAAGATGCCCTTTCAGTCCCAAATTCTCGCTGCTCCAAGGCTCCCTCTCTCCTCCAGATCCAACATTTGGTATCAGAGCCAAGTTCTGCCAGTTTCAGCCAGCACAGACGGTCATTTTGACAGTGACGGGTTAAGGCCAAACCTTGACCAAATCTGATGATTGACCACTAAATCTTTAAGTTCACAAGAGAAGATTTCCAACGATTCCAAAATCGCAAAGATCCAACTGTCGGAGTGATAGTTATGCTCAAAACGAGGTCAGCAAGGGCTGCACTCTTCTCTATGATTAAGACTGTCGCCTTGTAATGACCATAACTCTCTTGTTTCTTTGTCAAATTTAAAAATTGGCAAATCAGAATTGTAGTATTTTTCCTACATTTTCCATTGGTGGAAAAATATTTGCATTCCATTGATTCGTTTGGGAGAAACGCCGTTTACAAGCTGGCTGATCTTAGTTGGAGTAGGAGCAGAAGCATACCCTCTTTTCAAGAGGACATATCTTTCAAAATCCCCTGTTGATGACCCTGTTTTATGGGTCGATCGGAAAGGTTTTGAGCTGAATTTCCAGTGGTGGGCTGAGTTTTTCCAAATTCCCAGTGTGCTGGAATCTATAATCCATTTTCTATCAGTTAGAATTCTGGCAGAAGCAACGGCAGAAGCAGGAGAAGCGCCGCCACCCAAGGCAGTGCTGAGCATCACCAAGGCTCAAAATGGCAGCAGCAGCTGTTGTGACAGCAGCCCAGCCCTTGGAGAGGCTGGAAGGGCATGCCAACTTCACATTTTAGAAGATGTGTACCCGCCTCCTTTTGGAGGAGAGGTGCTTGTGGGAGGTGGTGAGCGGCGACGAGCGCGCTCCGCCTCCACAGGAAAAAGGCATCACCGCAGCGCAGGTGGTGGCGGGGAAGACACCGCAGAAAGGTGCAGCAGATGCAAGTTCATCTACAACTGTAGCAGCGGAATATGAGGAGTAGAACAAGAAGGATAGGCAGGCCTACAGGCTGCTTGTCAACATTATCTCCAACCTACATCTTCAGTACGTGAGTGACAAGACTACTACAAAAGAGGGGTGGGACGCGTTGTGCAAGAAGCATGAGAGGAAGGAACCTACATTCCTCATGCTTTTGGAGGAGAAGATGATGGCGTTGAAAATGTAGGGTGGTGAAGAGGTAGAGGCGTACTTGGACAGGGCAAAGGAGCTGGCAAAGTAGCTAAAAGCGGCCGGCAACCCTGGAGAAGAGACGCGCTTCATCCTCCTCTTGCTGATGGGACTCATAACGAGGTAAGACACAGTACGAGAGACGTTGGAGTGCCAGCCGACTCTCAACCTAGACTTCATCTGCACGCACTTGGTGCAGCTGGAACTGCGTCGTAATGCAGCAAAGCACAATGGCGGTAGCAGTAGTGAAGCAGCTTTTATGGCCATGGACTCACGCAACCAGCAGTAGCAGCAGTCCGGGCAGCAGAGAGGCAAGAAGAAAGGCAAGTGCCATTATTGCCAAAGAGAGGGGCACTACAAGAAAGAGTGTTTCAAGTTCAAGAGGGACTAAAAGGAGCAGCAGCAGTCCTCGCAATAGCAGCAGAAGCAGCAGCAATAGCAGTAGTCACAAAAGCGTCAGCAGCAGTAGTAGCAGAACCAGACCGGCGTGCGCCACTTTGGCAACATGAACGTGGCCAAGGAGGTGTGCGACCGCCTCTTCATGGCAAAGTCCGACATGTCGCAGATGGAGAAGGCGGATCTAGCATGGTACAAGGACTCAGGGTGCACCAAGAGTTTGACGCACCACAAGGAGTGGTTTGAGCAGCTGCTCTCAACCCCCCCCGACCTATTACTTTGGGTGATGATCGGATGGTGTATGTTGAGGGGATTGGGATTGTGGAGATGTGGTTGGAGACCTCGCGTGGCATTGAAGTGGGAGTGTTCCATGGCATGCTGTATGTACCTGATGTTGCGTTCAACCTTCTCTCAGTGTCCTCCCTCACCAACACAGGACTGCGAGTCGTCTTTGACGACGACTATGGCTACATCCTTATCAGGGAAATGGGAGAGGAGCTCGCCAGGTCGGTGAAGGAAGGCGACATGTACCGCCTGTTGGGAGCAACCAAGATCCCGCGTGAGCAGAGTCTTGCAGCAGTGGTACAGGCGACAGATGACGAAATCTGGCATGCGCGCTACGGCCACATTGGCATGCGCGTCTTGCAACAGCTTCAAACGAAGCAGATGGTGCGTGAATTACCCACCATCTCCAACTTTGAGCAGCAGTTGTGCATCGGCTGTTTGGAGGGGAAGCAGCATCGCGAAGCATTCTTTGGAGCAGGGAAGCGCGCGAAGGAGGTGCTGGAGCTGGTCCACACAGACTATGTGGCCCAATGCAAACCCAGAGCTTTGGAGGCTCTAGGTACTTCCTAACATTTATTGATGATTTCAGCCGGTGTACTTCCTTGCTTCCAAGGACCAATGCTTTGACAGGTTCAAGGAGTTCAAGGCAATGGTGGAGAACCAGACTGGCAAGAAGATCAAGGTGCTGCACAGCGACCGCGGTGGAGAGTACCTGAGCAAGGAGTTCCAGGACTTCCTCGCAGGAGCTGGCATCAAGGCGTAGCGCACTGCGCCATACTCGTCGCAGCAGAACAGTGTAGCAGAATGCGCCAACCGCACCATCGTTGAGTCGGCATGCTCCATGCTATACGCGGCTCGGCTGACCTACGACTTCTGGGCCGAAGCCATGAGCACTGCGGTCTACATCAAGAACCGTAGTCCAACTAAGGCCCTGGAGCAGATGACACCGTACGAGGCGTGGTTCGGCAAGAAGCCGAGCGTGGGTCATCTTCGCGCGTTTGGCAGCTTGGCACACATGCACGTGCTGAAGGAAAAGTGGTAGATGTGGGATGCGAAGAGCGCACAGATGATGATGATCGGCTATGACGTGGCAAGCAAGGCCTATCACCTCTATGAGAGGGATACATGCCACGTCATCATCTCCAGGAATGTCATCTTCAATGAAAGCAACGTCATTGGCACCAACATCTTCTGCAAAGGGGTAGCAGAACCAGCAGCTGATGAAGCAGTGGGAGCAGACACTTTTTCTGACCATGTCTCTCCTGATCCTTCCTCCACTATGACAGTGGGAGAACCAGTCCACTCTCCCATGTCTGATGCAGCAGATACAGCAGCCTCATTGGCAGAATCAGATGAAGGAGGTGTAGTACCACCAGCACCAGAATTTGTGCCAGCAACACTACGGCAGCCTCCCGGTAACGCTCCAGCACTAGGTCGCAGGTACCCTCTCCGGGTGCGCTACAAGCCTGGTGAGCGCGGTCATTTCTGGATTCTGCAGAAACCAGAACAGATGAAAGTCACAGTTGCAGCAGATTCAGATGAGCCAACGTCATACAAGGAGGCAATGGCTGCACCAGATGCAGCAGATTGGGCGCAAGTTGTGCAGCAGGAGATACAGTTGCAGCTCAACAACGGCACGTGCGAGCTGACTGAGCGTCCACTTGGACGCAAGGTGATCAAGTGCAAGTGGGTATTTAAGAAGAAGCGGGGAGCAGATGGCAACCTGGAAAAATACAAGGCGAGTCTAGTCGCCAAGGGCTACTCGTAGCAAGAGGGCATCGACTACACAGAATCCTTTGTCCTTGTTGCGAAGTTCGCCTCTGTGTGCACGCTCCTCTTGTATGCAGTAGCTGAGGACTTCGAGATTCATTACATGGATGTCAAGACAACATTCTTGAATGGTGACTTGGAGGAGGAAATCTACATGGAGCAGCCAGAGGGGTTCGTCATGGATGGCCAGGAGCACCTGGTTTGCAAGCTGCAGATGTCGTTATACGGCCTCAAGCAAACATCGCGTGCTTGGAACCAGAAGTTGGATGCGGCGGTGCAATGCATGGGGTTCGAGCGCAGCGAGTGTGACTACAACGTCTATTCCTGGCAGCATGGGCATGAGATCCTCATGATCATTGTGTATGTGGATGACATGCTCCTCCTTTCCAACAGCATGTCCACACTACAAGAGATCAAGGAGGCCATGCAGGAGCGCTTCCAGATAACTGATCTCAGAGGGGCGTCATACTTCCTCGGCATCTAGATCACGCGTGACCACAAATCACGCTCTCTCTCACTATAGAAGAGTCGCTATTTCAAGGATGTCTTTTAGCGGTTCGGCATGGCAGAGGCCAAACCCATCAGCACGCCGTTGGAGACGCGGCAGTACCTCATGAGCTTCAGTGCAGAAGCGGATGCAGCTGAGCGGCAGAAGCACTAGAGCATCGTCGAAAGTCTCATGTACCTGATGGTGGCAACCAGGCCGGACCTCACACAGGCTGTGAGCATTGTGAGCCAGCACATGGCTAATCATGGACCTGAGCACCAGAAGGCAGTGAAGTGATCTTCCGCTACCTTGCTGGAACCATCAACATCAGCATAACCTACAACAGCAATGACAACAGCATCATCGACTACACAGACGCAAATTGGGCTTCAAACCCTGAGGACCACAAGTCCATCTCTGGACATGTGTTCCTCATAAATGGCGGGGCCATCAGCTGGTACAGCAAGCGGCAGGTGGTCGTGGCCACCTCGAGCACAGAAGCTGAGTGCATCTCTCTCAGCTTTGGAGCCAAGGAAGCACTTTGGCTTCAGTGTCACATGGCGGAGATGAATGGGAGTACAGCAGTTCCAGTTCCCATGCGCGTCGAGAACCAGAGAGCGATCGCACTCGCCAAGAACCCCGAGCACCATGCTCGCACCAAACACATCGACATTGCCTATCACTTCATAAGACACATGGTGTAGGAGGGTGCTATCAAGCTGGAGTTTACTCCAACCAGCGAGCAGGTCACTGATTTCTGCACCAAGCCAGTGACCCGTGAGAAGCAGCAGTTTTGCATGAAGGCATGTGGACTCAGCCCACTCTGACTACGGCAAAGAGGGAGATTGTTGGAAGAGGGGCCATCCGGCTCAGTTTCAGGTCCACAGGAGCAAGTTCCAGGAAAATACCAGATGCGTGCTCCGATCGTCAATCTTACTCCGGCATTGGAAAGATCAGGTGGCAAATTGTCATCGGTCCAAGTTTCAGGCCGATCCAACGGTCGGATTGGGATATATGAATTCCGAAGTTTCTAGGGTCATGGACCTCCGATGTCTAGGTGACCATGGGTGACGGCTCCATGCCTTAGCCTGTGAAAATAAAAAGGCAAGAGGTCCAGGCTCAAGACCTGATGGGAGAAACATCTCAAAAGGTCCTTGATCTTAGGATCGCCTTGTCAGAGTGTGCTGACTAGGATAAAAGTACCTCTCCTTACTTTTTAGGTGAGGTGAGATCCTTGAGTGCTAAACATGGACACATGGCGATTCTCCATGAGATTGTGGGTTATGTGACCACTAGGAGTGAGCCATGAGAGCATTCTCTAGCTCTCTAGGTTGTGTGTGACTGGTCAGCCTGATTGCTAGGTTGATTTCCTCTCTTGTGTGAGATTGTGGACTCTAGTGTGTGAGCCTTAGCCTCCATGGCTAAGTGGTGTGGCTTGTGAGAGGGCTGACTTGCCCAAGCTCTAGCTCTATATGAACTCCATCATTTTGAGTGATTTAACAACCATTGTTTAGAACAACTGATGCCCTTTCAGTCCCACATGCTCGCTGCTCCAAGGCTCCCTCTCTTCTCCAGATCCAACACAGGGTGCGACGCTGGCGGTCACACTCCATTCCCAGGAATACCCGTGTAGGACCTAGGTCCTTCATCTTGTACGTAGAGTGTAGCAGGTTCCTCACTGACTGGACGACTACAGGATTGGGTGAGGCAATGAGCAGGTCATCGACGTAGACAAGACTGGCCACGAGTGGCTCTAAGGGGGGGCTCAACAAGAGTGCACGATCAACCATGCTGCGACGGTAACCTCCCCGCTCAAGAGTCAAGGAGATCTCCATGTTCCAGCAACGCGGTGACTGCTTGAGCCCATAGAGAGCCTTGCGCAGTCGCCAGACCTTGTTTGTGTCATCGGTGAAGCCCGGTGGCTGGACCATGTAGATTTCCTCGTCAAGCTTCCCATGCAGGAAGGCGCTGTTGACATCCATCTGCTCCAGTTCCCAGTCGTGCTGGACGATAAGACCCAAGAGCGCTCAGGTAGTGGTGTACCTCCCGACCGGTACAAAGGTCTCATCAAAGTCAATCCCATGAATGTGGGAGAAGCCCTTTGCCGTGAGGCGAGCCTTGTACCGGTCTACTGTCCCATTGGGGTTCACCTTACGCCGAAGGACCCACCGGGCAGAGACTGCCTTGCGGCCTGTTGGGAGGTCCACGAGCTCAAAGAATCCATGCTCCTAGAGGGTTGTGAGCTCCTCCTGCATGCCCTTCTCTCAGAGATCAGTGTCAGGTGCCTCACGAGCCTACCGGATAGTGGTAGGCTCAGGGGGGAGAGTAGGAAGGCCAGAGGCCATGAAGCATGCGGCAACATAACCGGCGACGGAGGACTTAAGAGCACTGTGGAACTCATGGGCTACGAGAGCGTAGCCAACTGCCGAGTTGGGGATGAACGACACTCATAGACAGGCCAAGTGCATCAAGGCCAGTGGGTCGAACTGAGGGGCCAGCTGTGGAGGATGAGGCGCTGGAGGGCGTGACCCGCTGAGTGGGCTAAGAGGCATTGGACGAGCCAATGGGAACAGATTTAGGAGGAGTCCCAGAGGAGCTGGAGCGCCCACGGGAGGACTGAGAGGACAGAGAGGACTGAAGAGCACATAGTCTACTCCCACGAGTGTAGGGCTCAGGGCCGGAAATCGGAGCATGAGATGCTTCACTTCCAATGACGTCAATCATCGAAAGGGACTCAGAGTTAGGAGATGAGATGGGAGTAGAATGGACAGTGGATTGCGTGGGAGTGGATGCAAAGTGTGAGAACTTGGGACTGCCAGCAGACGACGAGGGCTCGGGACTGCCAGTGGACGGCAAGGACGACACGGAATCCATGGAGGGCTATGATGTAGCCGACTCAGAAGAGGCATGGGAGGACGAGGACTCTGAGGAAGAGAAGTCCTCATCCTCACTGTCTGTGGTAGTGACCGTAGGGGATGCCGTGTGAGAAGGAGAGGATGACGCACTGAGATCGGAGGCTGGAACAGACACACCCTCCAAGCCGGCGGTGCGAGGAGAAAGAGGAAGGAGGAGGGACATGGGATAGGTCACGAGGGAAGACGTCCTTGAAGAAGAGTGCGTCACGCAACTCAATGACACGAGAGCGGTCAGGGTCCGAGAAGTGCCATGCTTTGGACATGGCAAAGACACCAAGGAAGGTGCAAAGACGAGCGCGAGGGCTTAGTTTGCCGTCACGAAAGTCCTCTGGCAGCCAGATCGTAGCGACGCAACCCCAGACACGAGCTAGACGGAGGTCAGCATGACGACCATACCAGTATTCAAAGGGCGTGACGTGACGAGGGAGGGGACCGTGGGGGACACGGTTCCACACCCAGGTCATGTAGGACATGGCCTCGAAGGAGAAGACGTGGGAGAGAGAGGACTCACTGAGGAGAGTATAGACACCGTCAGCAAGGGTGCAATTCCAGCGTTTAGATACATCGTTTTGTTGGGGTGTGTAGGGAACCAAAGGTTCCATACACACCCCGTGAGACATCAAGAAGCGGGCAGTGGGACCCATGAATTCTCCACCACGATCATAGCGAAAAGCTTTCAGACGACGACCACATGCCAGTTCGGCCTGAGACAGCCTGGACTCTAGAGTGGGACAGACATCACTTTTTTGCCGAAGGGCAAAGACCAAGCGCATGCGGGAAAAGTCATACGTAAGACAAATGACATAGCGGCCAACCCCCACCTCCCCCTCCCTCGAGAGCGTCATGGGCAATGGGTCCCATGACGTCTGCATGCAAGAGATCAAGAGGGTGAGACGTGCGGGACTCTGACGTGGAAAAGGGAGAACGATGCATTTTGCACTGGGCACAGTCAAGACAGTCAGTAGGGCAAGGGGCATTCAGCATAAGACCATGAGCGGGCTTGTCCCGGAGCAAAGTGTCAACGGTAGCAGTGTGAATGTGGCAGAGATGACGATGGAGCAACTGTGCATGTGCCGGAGTAAGAGAGTGGGTCACGTGAACAGGAGCGGTCGAGGCAGGATGGGGTGCAAATGAGGGTACATGGAACAAACGGTCATAGCGAGTGCCACGCAACAGGACACGGCCAGTGGTGCGATGCAACACAGAAGCAATGCCATAGCTGGAGGAGAAGTCCATGCCCTGGTCGTCGAGTGTCGTAACAGACAGTAGACTGAGCTCAAGAGCAGGGACGTACAGAACGTCAAGCGAAAAGAGTTCCCCCCCAGGGCCAACAAAGCGAACAACCCCAACACCTTGGACAGGTAAGAGCTGGTCTGAGCCGGTGCGGACAAAGCAAACAGATCCAACGGGACAAAAAGAAACAAACGAGGAACAGCAAGAGGTCATGTGGTGGGTGGCACCTGAATCAAGGATCCAGAAGCCACCCGTCACGCGTACATAGGTATGGTCACGACTCACAGCAGTAGTGGCAGAGCGAGGAGGAAGGCGCTGACCACAAGCAGCAAGGCAACAAGACAGAGTGTAGGACTGCCACTGCTCAATCCACGGGGTATCAACAAGGGGATAGCCCTGAACATGACCAGATGACGGACCACGAAGAGACGAGTCAACGGCACACGCAAGCCCATTCTCAACCGAACGCACAATCTCACCTCCCTGATCACGAAGATGGCGCTAGTGGATGGCATGGGAGAGAGCAGAGTCAAGCTGGCAGGCGTTCTCAGACGGCCCAGTGATGAGTACGCCAGACGAGGGGCAGTGGGAGAGGTGGGTGGACGATGCTCACGGCGGAGGAGAGTATAAACCAGACCGGGGCCTGAAGTAGACAGGCCCGCCAAACCCAGAGGGCCAACCCCAGGGAGTGGGCGGAGGTGGTGAAGTTAGGGCAGTGTTGTAGGCAGCAGCGGTACAAGAGGAGGAGGAGGAGCGCACAGAGCCACCACCAGACCCTGTGGAGGTGGAGAAGCGCACAGAGCCACCACCCGACCCTGTGGAGCGTGCCCAATGTGCACTCATGGCTGAGGCAAGGCGAGCATCATCAGGGGGCGCCGGGCACTTGGGTGCCGCATGACCAGTAGCACCGCAATTCCAGCATGTGACAGTGCTGGAGGAGGGAGATGGAGATGCGGCATTGTCACAACCACGGCCCTTGCCACCCCTTCCTTGCCCACCACCACCAGAGGCACCCCCTCAGCCTTTACCTTTACCACCCCTCCACCTCAACCACCCCCTTGGGAAGCAAGAGATGTGGCTGTCATGGTGGGAGTGGTGGTGGAGGATGATGCAGAGGCAGAATAAAGTGAAGAAGGGAGTGCGGTGGTAGCTACTGCAACTATGGCGCGATGAATGTGTTTGTTCTATAGCGAGCTCCACCAGTCTTTCAGACGTTGGGAGGTGAACTTCCACAAGGCACCAATGCCAGGCGGTGCATCAGCTGGGACGAGAATGGCAGCCAAACATTCAAGCTCAGTGGCCTTCACCTCTCGGAAGATGTCAGTGAGTTCCAGGATGAGGTTGTTAAAAATGGAAAGGACAGCAGGGAGCTGAGCAAGAGTGGCCTTCCCGAGGTCACGCAGCAAGCGCAGACTGTGAGCCCAGTAGGCATCGACAGTCTCGTCTGTACACATGGACAGCGTGTTGAACTGGATAGTAAGAACGCTCTGAGCTGCATGTCCAGTAACTTTCGTGGATCGCTTGATCAGTGCGTATGCACCAACCGGGTCAGCAGCAATACAGCGTGTAGTGTCGGCATTGTAGGACCCGATTTCATCAGTGAGATCGTCGGGTCCGGCACGAATGAGGGCATGGACAACATGGGCAGAATCAGACTCAACAGGCACGAACGGTGGGGTGGCAGAGGGATTGGGTTCATGGTAGTATTCTCAGAGCTGTTCCTCCTGCACCCATGCACTGAAACGAACTTCCCAAGAATGGAAGGTGAGATTGGCGGTGAAGTGAGGTGGATTAGAGACAAAGTCGGGTTTGTGTTACACTGATGGGGTGAGTGCTTTAGCTGTGACTGTGCTAGCGGCGGCGGCGGCCACTGCAAGAGGGTTAGAGGAAGATGAGCCAGTGGTAGCAGATGCGGAAACGAGTGAGGTGGAGAATGCAGCAGCAATGCCGACAGAAGAAGTGCTGCGTAATGTAGGCTAGAGGCGGTTAATCACCAAGTCAGCAATGTGATCTGCAAAGGTTTCTTGATCAGCTTGCTCAGCGCGCAGCTTCTCCTCAGCAATGCGCTGAGTAGTGAGGGCAGCTTGCAGGGCAGTGCGCTCACGTTGCAGCTCAGCCTGCAACGCCATATATTGGTCATCGTCAATTGGCATGTTGCCAGTGACTTGACTCTGTCGATAAAATTTTGGCAGAGTTTCCCCTGCCGTAGTGGGCGTGGGAAATGTGTGATGAGAACGTTAGGAGTTTGCTACAAGGCAACAACCTGGACGCACAAACACACCAATGCAGAAATGGCAAGAAAAAAGGGAGAGACCAGGCTTTCCAAGCACAGCGCTGCAAAGAGAAAAATGGCGGAAGAGCAGGCGCAACTGAGGAAGAGACAACTGCAACAAAGGGTGATGCGGAGACGATGAGGCAGGCTACTCCTGTCAACGTTGCAGCTGACATGGTGGAGATGGCTGCAGCGGTCGTGACCAACAGCTGAATGTGACAAGTCATTGAAGATGAAGAGGAGGGCAAGGATGAAGCCTGTGTAGTGGAGATGTGAATGGAGATGACGGCATTGGAGAGTGTCGTGGCCACTGCAGCTGCACTGGATGCGACTACGTCGACTTAAGCAACAATCTGGGTCATTACATTGACGGCAGCAGCCGCCAGAGGCCCCAAATCCACTACAGTCGTAGTGTAGGTCTCAATGGCTCTACGAGCGGCAGTGGTTGCTGGTACACGTGCAGCACTTAAGGTGGCTGCAAACGTGGAGGTAACAGCAGCACTGGACACGAGTGCAGCTTGTAGTGTTGTCATAGTATCAGGAGATGAAGAAGCCGACCCTACAACTGATGCAGCTGGTGATGTGGCACGTCATGAAGCAGGTGCCCCGGATGCTGCTCACGTAGAGGTTGGTGCTGCGCCACGAGGAGTAGCACTACGACGTTGCTGACGTATTCTATGGGTAACGGGTGGGCTTACCGGTGATTGAAGAGGTCAATGATCACGCGGTGGCACTGTGGCTGGCTCGTTCTACGCTGTCGGGGAGTCGTCAGTGGCTGACTGACAGTGCGCGGCGTAGACCCTGGCGTCTTCCTACTCGTAGAAGTCTGCGGGATCGTAGTCCTCACTCGGGTAACACCCCAGGCTCCTGCGACGAACCCTCGACCACACCTCCCTCTCCGCTCTCTCCTCATAGTATGCTAGTTATTCGTCGATGCGCGCACGCTCACGCACGGTTGTGGACGACGTGGGGATGGGTTCGGTTAGAGGCAAAGACGCCAGTGCGCCGAGTTCTTGGCTGCCCAGAGGGCTGCCTGAGGTGCTGAGATGTGCACGGGGGCGAGTTTCAGCTGCTGCGGTTGAGGCTACTACAGTGGGAGAGTGGTTGCAGCAAGGTCCGTCACCACCCCTGACAAGTATACACGCTCGGCGGGCGAGCCAAGGACAGCTGCCGTGACGATGCCGTGAATGATGCGTGCAATGTTTGAGGCATGGTCGGCGAAGTAGGAGGGCGGATGGAAGAGACCCTAGCGTCGTGGCCACAGTGGTACACAAGGGAGACCCCGTGCACGAGACCGGTGCACGACGCGGAATGCGGGTGCAATGTTTGGTGCTACGATGATGGGCACGCGTGGCTGCTGACAAACAGAGGTGGTAGTACCACGTAACAGGAGTACGTGCGGAAGTCGAAGCACGGTAGAGGAAGGTGGACGGCGGCGGAGAGAAGTCGATGCCATGGGGTCAGTGGAGTGAGACGAATGCACCACGCAGAGCACGTGTGCTGCACGTGCTCTGTGAAGAGTGTGCATGTACGGCTGCTGGGAAATGGGTGTCACGACTCAGCACCACTGATGTGTATGCGGAGGACGAAGCTCGGCAGGGTGCGAGGGGAAAACTATGAAGACGTGTGTGTCCTGTGCACAAGACAGGAGCACACCGTGATCCACGGGTGCTATATGTGCGGCTGCAAGGGGCAGGAGCTGCTGCTGTGATTTCCACCTGCTTGAGTCGCGGATGTGATGCTTGCGCGGGATCACCCGCCACGTGCCCGACGAGGTCTCAAGATGGTCGCAAGGAGGAGCAGTCCTCCTGCTCTTATACGAGTAGCTAGCCTTGGTTGCTATGCAGGCAAGCAAGGAAGCTAGCAAGTAAACGAGCGACAGGATAATACCATGGATCGGGGGTTAGCTCACTTGGAGTAGGTCAAAGTGTGATGCGTAACAAAGGAAGCGAAGTGGTGAGTACCGGTTGACCTGGCCACCAACGCGAGTCACTCGACGTGGGGCCCGGATGCCACCGAGGGATTGAACCTGCCACTGGAGCGAACGAGCTCCAGGCGGTTTCTCACACGCCGGCGTAAACCGGACGTGTGGTCTCGAGGGATCAACAACCCGGTTCACTACACTGAAAGCATGCATGTGAGGAAGAATCCTGTCACATCACAAGCATGCACTCCTACAAGTGTATCCCCCATTTTGGCATGTAGAGTCATCACTAAACTAAGGCTCTTCGTGAGGATAACGTTGGTGTTGTGGTCACCACTTGGCGACTTGATAGTGTCTCCACCACTGTGCACCCCATGTTGTGTCACAGTCTTGCACCAGGGAGCCTCAGATGAGATCAATCACCTACATTAATGAGGTGTGTGTGCATAAAGGCAAGAGGGCACTTGTGTGTGTCACAACTATAACCAACAAAAACATACCCCTATTTTCACACGATAAAAAGTTAGATGAACCGATGAATGTTACGTACAGAAGAAGTAATTTTCTCGTAGTCATACCGTATCGTGTGACTCGCGTACATGCATGACGTGTGCATGCACCAAATCTAGTGCAAAACCTTAAAAATGTGTAATAAAGTTATCAGCTAACTCCTAGCAACAGGAAATGAAGAATATGCTGTCACATTGAGAGTTTGGCATTTTGGAGGGGTACATAAGGCTTCTTGTTCTGAGGCAGGGGCGGATGAGGTTTATTGTTCTGGGACAGGGGCGGATGGGGCCTTTTTTTTTTCTGGAGATTGGGCGGATGAGGCTTCTTGTTCCGACGCGGGGACGAATGAGGCTTCTCATTTGACGGATAAATTTACCAACTAATCCTAGTTTTTGCTCTATCCTAATGGGAGGTGTCGAATCTAGGCAGATTACGAAGTTTTGGACCTGCATGAATCCTAGCCTATCGGATGCTCAACCTTGATTGCGGTGGTTGCAGAAGTAAGCCGACCTCCTCGTGTATGACGCCCTACTCTTCTTCCAACCAACCTTTTGTCTACAAAATCACCCACTGCGCCAACCACTTTGAAGCCAAGGCCTTTTTCGTGCACATGGATCGGAAACTCAAAGAGACCCCCCTCCCGTCGAAACCACATCAGGTCCAAGAACTCTGGACAACGGCGCACGTCCACGATGACACCATGCTAGGTCTCTGTTCGGACACCAGTATACCGACATGGAGACTAGGCGGAAAACAACTCCGTTTGATGCAACTATATCATACAATTAGGAAGCAAAAGGCAGTCCAACCGACCTACATCGACAAATGGTCCGCAGAAGGTACAGTACTCACTACCTCACAATCGCAACGTCTCATCAAATCGGAACTCATATCCACAAAGCCAAAAGATGTCTTGTTACGTATCCTTTTCACAAGTATCCAAGTTCGTGACAGAATCCGTTTCTTCCCCTTCCCCTTAAAAAATATTTGCCCACTATGTGATCTACGGAGAGAGACTATATGCCACGCTTTCCGGACATGCACGCGTCTGAACGCGATCATCCAGAAGCTTGAGGCAAGCTTCACCTACATCTGCAACGAAGCATTCCCACCGCAGATCCTCTTTTCAGCATCATCGGCAAGATTTGAGTGGTGGCAACTCCTCCAGGCAATAATGTACCACGAAATCTGGAAGTATAGATGCCAGGTTTCGCTCAAAGAATGCCTCAACCTGCGCAAACCAACCGCCTTTTTGGCATTTGACCGAACTTCACACTAAAGCCACACTTTGTGAAATCGCATCATCCACAAACCCGACGCAGATCACGCTGCACCCACACTTCCGCAACATCTGGATCAACGACACACCAATTTTGGGGGGACGGGTATTTTGCATCTCATATGACATATGAGTGTGAACCTCCAGTCACAGGGTTACGACCCGTGGCAAAGATGCCCTTACGGGGTGGGGTTAGTGGGTTAGATTCTCACATAATCCACGGACGAGGGTCCGTGGGTAGCTTAGGTGGTGTGGTACCAGCACATAAGACGCAACTGGTGGTTGTAAGTCCTCGCCAGAGAGGAGTTCTCCCGACAGGAAACCCTTAAGGGAGTACCAAAGTTTCCCTCACCTCTAAGGCAGCCTATGCCACCAAAAAAAACAAAAAAAAACAAGAGGCAGTTGCTGCACACAGAGCGTGAATAGGGTTACATAGTAACCTACGAGGAGATGCACTATTATTGTCACTTGACGAGATTTTAAGTCAAATAATTATTTCTATTGAGTCTAACTAAAAGGCTCCTCTTCATATTTATAGCGTGGTAGTGCCACGCCGACCGGTCGAAGGAGCCATGTGGCTTGAGCGGCGTCACCTAGACTGTGGGCGGTGATACGGGATGGATTGATGGTCGGAGAACCTCAAGCATCGAGGTTTTAGCTTAGTCGGCCAAGGTGTAATGGGTTGAGTCTCCAGCTCCTGCTATGAAGTCGTCGTCGGAGTTCGCAGAATGACGTTCTCAGTCCGCGTCAGGGGTTTACCCCCTTCGCAAGACTGAGGGGCAATCATCATCAACGACCCAGAGCAGGGAGACTCGAATATTTCGAGTCTCCGGAGGCCCATTTCCATTTTTAACCAAACCCCTGGTTTTGGGACCCAAACCGGGGGTTTTTACCTCGAACTCGTGTGTTCGCACGAGTTATTTCGTTTATTTTATGTCGAAGTTCGTCGCAAACGAACTTCGACTTACGTTTTTGTCGTCCTGGCGCGAAATCGTCGCGTGCGAGGCACGCTGGCGATTTCGCGCCAGCAATTTTGACCTCACNTGCTGCCCTGTGGGAATGTTGTTCACTTTTCCGCGTTCAGGTGGTACCTCCTGCCACGCGTCGATCTGTGCGAGCTGCAAGCTCGCTCCAGTACTCGTTGACCACCCCTGTGGGCAACCGAGATTCGGGCTCCCATGAATTATGTTCAGGTCCACAACCGGCCTAATGAACGAGGTACTCCCTGACAACGCGCGACCGAAGAGTACGCTCTCGGTGCTGGAGTAGGCGAAGGACCTCGTATTGGCCGTCGGCAGCCAGGACTGCTGGCGGTGGCTGAACGGTTCCCTCTGCCGTGTATGGTGCCAGCAGGCTCACATGAAACACGTCATGTATCTTCATACTCGGCGGAAGTAGCAATCGGTATGCCACTGGCCCGATGCGTGCCACAATGGGAAATGGCCCAATCCACTTCGGTAGAAGTTTTCTTGCCCCTGGCGACTTCAACCGAAGGTTTTTAGTGCTAAGCAGCACTTTGTCACCGATGTCAAACGACACCTCCCAGCGACCTTTGTCGGCATATGCCTTTTGTCGTTGCCGAGCTGCTTGAAGGTGACCCTTCGCCTCCTGTAACAAGGAGTCGATGCGCTGGGAAAAGGCTTGAGAAGAAGGAACATGCCCTCTTGTACTCCCACTCTTCACCAATGAAGAGGGTACCACCGGATGCCGACCACTGTTCAACACGAACGGTGTGAACTGTGTGGACTCGTTCACTGAGTTGTTCACCGCAAACTCTGCCGGTGCTAGGAATTCGTCCCAATCATGCATGTCAGGGTCCACGTACATGCGGAGCATCTGCTCCAGAGTGCGATTCATGCGCTCTGTTTGTCCATCTGTTTGAGGGTGAAACGCTGTCGACATTTGCGACTCGCTGCCGAAGTACTCGTGCATCTTTTGCCAGAACTTNGTCGGAGTTCGCAGAATGGCGTTCTCAGTCCGCGTCAGGGGTTTACCCCCTTCGCAAGACTGAGGGGCAATCGTCATCAACGACCCAGAGCAGGGAGACTCGAATATTTCGAGTCTCCGGAGGCCCATTTCCGTTTTTAACCAAACCCCTGGTTTTGGGACCCAAACCGGGGGTTTTTACCTCGAACTCGTGTGTTCGCACGAGTTATTTCGTTTATTTTATGTCGAAGTTCGTCGCAAACGAACTTCGACTTACGTTTTTGTCGTCCTGGCGCGAAATCGTCGCGTGCGAGGCACGCTGGCGATTTCGCGCCAGCAATTTTGACCTCACTCTTGCTCCCCCTATCCCTCGTCCTCTCTTGCTCGTTTGCAAGGAGGGCGAGGGGGGATGAGGGCACGAGGCCACGAGGCCTCGCCCTCGAGGCCCTCGTGGCCTCTCAGCCGCCGATCCGGCTGAGGCCGCGATCGGCGACTGGCGGCTGGCCAGCCGGTCGCTTGGCCGGCCACCGGCCGTCCAGCCGGCTGGCAGCGAGCTGGCCGACGGTCAGCGAATTGCTGGCCGCCGGTCAGCCCTCGCTGACGCGAGGGGTGGTGCGCAACCACCCCTCGAATCAGCGAGGAGGGAGGGCCGAACCGGCCCTCCCGCTACATCCCTCCCCACTTATTATGAACCGTCCCGGTTCATGAACAACAAGTAGGATTGTCAGTCAGTGAGTCATCAACATTGTGAAAGAAAATTAATAATTTCAATCACGAGCTAAACATGAACNGAGTTGTTCACCGCAAACTCTGCCGGTGCTAGGAATTCGTCCCAATCATGCATGTCAGGGTCCACGTACATGCGGAGCATCTGCTCCAGAGTGCGATTCATGCGCTCTGTTTGTCCATCTGTTTGAGGGTGAAACGCTGTCGACATTTGCGACTCGCTGCCGAAGTACTCGTGCATCTTTTGCCAGAACTTGCTAGCAAATTTTCGATCTCAATCGGAGATAATGCGCAACGGCAAGCCGTGGTACTTTACAACACCCTCAAAGAAGAGACGAGCGGTCTCCTTTGCGTTCACGTCAGTGGTTGTAGGGATGAAGTGTGTCATCTTCGTCAAAAGATCCACAACCACTAGTATTGCATCATGGCCACGGACCGTGTCCGGAAGACCAGTAATGAAGTCCATGCTGACGCACTCCCATGGAGTCCCAGTAATGAGAAGCTGTTGGAGGAGTCCAGCAAGCTTCTTGTTACTAGCCTTATTCCGAAGACATGGGTCGCATGTCATGGAATACTTACGGACATCGACACTCCACCCTGGCCACCAATAGTGGTCCGAGAGTGCTTGTCCGGTCTTTCGGGGTCCCATGTGACCTGCGACCGGCGGGTCGTGGAACTGGGAGATAACCTTTGCTCGAAGGTCTCCTGAGTTTGGCACAACAACTTGTTCTCCGTGCCAGAAGATTCCTGCGGCCTCCACCAAGCCGTACTTGTCTAGATTTTGAGAGTCTTGAAACCAAGAATCCACACAGTATCCCATCCGGATCCTGTTTACAAAACTGTTGTAATGGATAATCTCTCGTGGTGGTTGACGCAGAGGTGCAGGGGGGTCTGGTGGTTGTACGGTTGCTGTTGCAATGGCCATAAAAAACCCACTGATCTCGGTGGTTGCTTTAATTTTCACAAGCTGTCGGCTTAGTGGATCGGCCTCATTGATGCGTCCTGGCCGATATTCCCATGTGAACGAGAATCGACTCAGGTATTCGCTCCAACGCGCCTGTCGTCTTGACAGGTTCGGTTGCGTTTGGAAAAACACCAATGGATTATGGTCGGTCACGACCGTCACACCCCCTTCAGTACCCTCAAGGTAGCAACGCTACATCTTGAAAGCGTGTACTACCGCAAGGAGCTCTTGATCCCCAGTCGTGTACTGCGTTTCCGCGGGTATGAGCTTCCGGCTCTCATATGCAATTGGGTGACCGTTCTGCATGAGGATTGCTCCAAGTCCAACTTCCGACGCATCACATCGAACCTCCCACGGTTGCGATGGATCCGGAAGAGCTAGGACGGGTGCCGTGGAGAGAAGCTCTTTGAATTTGAGAAAAGCGTTCTCGCAATCAGATGTCCATTCCCAACGCACGTCTTTTTCGCGTGAGCCTGGTTAGCGGTGCTACTAGGGTCGAATACCCTTGCATAAACCGTCGAAAGTAGTTTGCAAGGCCGAGGAAAGACCGAATCTGACCAACATTTTCGGGGCGTGGCCAGTCCACAATGGCTTGGACTTTTCGTGGGTCGACGCGGATGCCGTCCTTGCCGACGATGTGTCCAAGGTATTCGAGCTCATCTTGCGCAAACTTGCACTTGCTCACTTTTGCATAGAACTTCTGTTCCCGAAGGATTGCGAGAACTTCGCGCAGATGTTCTATGTGCTCTTCCATTGATTTGGAGAAAACCAGGATATCATCCAGGAAAACCAAGACAAACTGTCCGAGTTGCTTGGCGAACGTTCGGTTCATTTCTCCTTGGAAGGTTGCCGGGGCATTTGTAAGCCCGAAGCATAACACTCGGAACTGATAGTGTCCCATGTGTGTTCGAAACGCGGTTTTGGGCACATCATCTTCCGTGATGCGGATTTGACGGTACCCTTGAGACAAATCCAAGGACGAAAATACTTTTGCGCCTTGGAGTTGGTCAAAAAGGTCCTCAATCTGCGGTAAGGGGAATCGATTTTTCACCGTTAGCTTGTTCAACGCCCGGTAATCTACGCACATGCGTAAACCACCATCCTTTTTGTTCACAAAAAGGATCGGCGCACCATACGGCGAGCTACTTGGCTCGATCCATCCTTTTGCAAGGTACTCTTTGATTTGGCATTCGGCCTCTCACCTTTCTACTGGACTAAGGCGATACATGGGTCTGAACGGAGGAGTCGCCTCCGGTTGCAGCGGAATCGTGTGGCCCATGTGTCTTTCTGGTGGAAGCCCAGCCGGTGGGTCTTGGAATACATCCGAGAACTCCGCCAATAGAGATCTGGTCTCTTGTGGCGTGTCTTCTGTCACATCGTCCTCCACTTTCTGCAGCTGAGCCAAGAAGTATCAACAACCTCGTTGAATACGTCTCTTGACCTGTATTACAGATAAGCTGGCATGGACTTTGAGTCGGGTCGGGGATAATTCCGTACTCGGAATCAACGTAAAGCGGCGTTGTCCTTTTCGGAGGATCAAACGCTTTGATTCAAAGCACATTAGAGCCTTGTTGTCACGGAGCCAGGGATCGCCTAGCACCACGTCAAACGGGTGAAGAAGGTTGAGTACCTTCAACGTGATACTCTGTGTGTACCCTTGAATACAAATTTTCGCTTTACAAGTACCGATCACGGGTACCGTACGGTTGTCACCGACAACAACTGCGCCATTCGATGGCTCGTACTTCAGGCCAACCTGTTGGGTAAAGCCAAGGCTAACAAAAGAGTCGTCCCCTCCAGTGTCAGCAAGTACGTTCACGGGAGCACCAGCTAGGTGTCCTTTGAACTGCATCGTCATGTTGCCTCCACTCTTCCGANAGCCGAGTTTGTGATAAACACGGAATCTGTACGACGGGCGTCGCAACTCCCATGATTCACCCACTGTTTAACATCCTCGTCTGAAAACATGAACTCACACTCGTGATCCAGTTTTACCCCTGAGTGGTCCCCACTGACGTCACTCAGGGGTGGGGAAAACCCGCCCCACGGCCCTGTCCGTTGCCACGGCCGGGCCCAATGCCGCGACCGCGACCCTGTCCACGGCCCTGTGTGCGGCCTCCTGCTGCACCATCCCCACGAGGTGCCGCTGCTGCAGCTAGTGCCGCGGCCTCTTGTCCACCACCAGCAGCCTCAGGGCACTGAGCCCTAAAGTGGCCCGGCTGCATGCAGTTGTGGCAGAGCCCTTCGCGGAAGGCTGCGTTGCGACGCTCACGCGCCGCCTGCAGCTCGTCATTCTCGCGGCTGCGTTTGTTGTTGGGACCCTTGTATCCACCAGCTTTCTTGGCCGAAGGGTTTGTAGGCTGCTTGTCCTTGGTCCCGCCTCGCTGTCCGGCTGACCCACCAGCCCCTGCAGCGTCCACGCNGCCGAATACACTTCGCTCATGTAGTCGCGCAACGCCCTCCAGCTTGTCCAAGCTTGGCCAGTGGCTGTCGTGGTGGTCTTGTCCTTCAGCTTCTCGCTGGCGAGACCATCACGCAAGTACTCCAGCAGTATGCACTCCGGGTACTTGAACGTCTGAGTACCATCGCCCTCGGTGAAGCTTTCGGTTTCCTCCACGAGTGCGGTGAACTCGCTCAAGTAGGATTCGAGCGAGCTACCCAGCTGCCTGAAGTCCTTGATCTTGTGGAAGGCGCGCTGCGCCTCCTCACGTTGGGTGCACTTCTTGCGCATGATCGCGCAGAAAGCCTCCCACGGCATGGACTGCCACTCGAGGTGCGGTTGCTGCGTAGTCCATTCCTTGACCACGTACTTGAAGAGTTTGTCTTCAAGCCGCGTCGTGGCAAGGTCGCCCCACTAGCTAAGTGGAGCCTTGTGGACACGTAGAACGTGCTCCATGTGGTTCAGCCAGTCGGTCAGCTTCACGCCCTTCTCGGAGATCTCCACACTGTGGAGGAAGGACGTGTTCATGACCGACCCCGAAGTCGTCGAGGTAGGCAACTCGTTGCTGCCACCGGTAGTGGCATCCGCAGCTGCGGCACGCTGCACTTGCTGCTGCATCCGCACCTGGGTCACGCTCTGCAACGCCTTGTCGAGGTCGTTGCATCGGCGGCTTGCCTCATGGGCGGCCAGGCGCTGCAGCTGACGATCACTGTCAAGGTCCGTGATGCTGTGCTTGACGTGGGCCAGCAGGTTGGCGAACACGAACTTGAGCTCTGATGTCGTCAGAGCATCAGCGATAGCCTCCAGGGCCTTGCGTTGTCCGTGCACCCTTACCCACTGTAAGAGGATACGGTTCGCGTACACGCCTCCAAGGAGTCCCACCTTTCGGAGGAGACTATCGTCGGCAACGACGCCCGAGTGGGCGCTGCCCTGCCCCATAGCGGCCACATCGTAGGAAGGAGGGTCCGCCCCCATTCCTCCGAGTGGTGCCGTATCTCCACCGTCGGTGGTGATCCTCAGTCGGCCTGCCGCCTCAGCAGCAAACTCCGCAAGCCTACGACGGCCATCGCGAATTGCTTTTGCGGCGTCGTCGTCCGGCTCGTTTTCGCGGGAACTTCCTGTGTGACTGCTTTCAGCGCCCTTGCTGCTCTCGGCAGTCTCGCTGCCGTCGGCGGCTTCAGGCGATGCGGTGGGCGCCTTTTCCCTCTCGAGCAATCGGCTCGAGTTTGCCGCACGACGATGGCGATGGTCGCGATCCTCGTCGCCTTCGCCATCGTCGGCGTCGTGCTCTTCGTGGGGATCCTCCTCCGGAAGGTTCTCCTCCATCGCGTCGTCCGTTGCATGGGGGCCGCCCATGTGCGCGTCGACGTGCTCGTCGAGCACCTTTGCGGCCTCCGCACGCTTCTTGGTATCGCCGAGGTTGGCGTCGGTTACCTTCGGCGACACAGTTGCCTTAGGCGGTACGGTTGCCTTAGGCGGCACGGTTGCCTTAGGCGGTACGGTTGCTTTTGGGTTGGCAACCGTGCTCGCGGCGGCGGCTCCCAAAACTTGGAGTCCGCCGAGGGCGTGTGGTGAGAACGTCACCACCTTGCCCTTGTTGGTCCTAGACGGTCCGGCACTTGCCATCTCGTCGCTCGTGCAACTAGCACGTGAAGACCGTTGTGAGGATCACCCCACAACTTTGAGGAGGAATCGCCTCCTAAAGTCACGCTCTCACGATCGGTGAGGCAATTATAAATTTAATCTCTACTTTCCTAGGCCGCCACGTTGGCACAAGGTCGTGGATTTTGGAACTAGACTTCCTAAGCCGTGACTCACGGCGATTGGCAAGCACTAGTACCTAGGAAAACAGAAAATTACAATACAAGGAATTGACAAGAAGTGTGAGTACCGCTCACAAAGCTAGGACAAACAATAGGAGAGGAATTACACAATTCCTAGCAATTCCTCCAATCCTTCTTCTAGCTTCTTGTCTTCTTCCTGTCTTCTTGTCTTCCTTGG
>SZWC01000108.1:591951-631116 GCA_023375785.1 Penium margaritaceum | reverse complement strand
GTAAGTGCATATATGTATGTATCAGTGCGTGTAAGGTCGTGTAAGAGTGTGTGAGAGCGTGTAAATGCGTATAAGTACGTGTAAGTACGTGTAAGTGTGTGTAAGTGCGTGTAAGTGCGTGTAAGTGTATGTAAGTATGTGTACGTTCGTGTAAGTGTGCGTAAGTACATGTAAGTGTGTGTAACTGCGTGTACGTGCGTATAAGTGCATATAATGCGTGTAAGTGCGTGAAAGTACGTGTAAGTTCGTGTAAGTGCGTGTAAATTCCTGTAAGTACATGTAAGTACATGTAAGTGTGTGTAAGTGCGTGTAAGTGCGTGTAAGTGCGTGTAAGTACGTGTAAGTGTGTGTAAGTACGTGTAAGTACATGTAAGTACGTATAAGTACGTGTAAGTACGTGTAAGTACATGTAAGTACGTATAAGTACGTGTAAGTACGTGTAAGTACATGTAAGTACGTATAAGTACGTGTAAGTACGTGTAAGTACATGTAAGTACGTATAAGTACGTGTAAGTACGTGTAAGTACATGTAAGTACGTATAAGTACGTGTAAGTACGTGTAAGTACATGTAAGTACGTATAAGTACGTGTAAGTACGTGTAAGTACATGTAAGTACGTATAAGTACGTGTAAGTACGTGTAAGTACATGTAAGTACGTATAAGTACGTGTAAGTACGTGTAAGTACATGTAAGTACGTATAAGTACGTGTAAGTACGTGTAAGTACATGTAAGTACGTATAAGTACGTGTAAGTACGTGTAAGTACATGTAAGTACGTATAAGTACGTGTAAGTACGTGTAAGTACATGTAAGTACGTATAAGTACGTGTAAGTACGTGTAAGTACATGTAAGTACGTATAAGTACGTGTAAGTACGTGTAAGTACATGTAAGTACGTATAAGTACGTGTAAGTACGTGTAAGTACATGTAAGTACGTATAAGTACGTGTAAGTACGTGTAAGTACATGTAAGTACGTATAAGTACGTGTAAGTACGTGTAAGTACATGTAAGTACGTATAAGTACGTGTAAGTACGTGTAAGTACATGTAAGTACGTATAAGTACGTGTAAGTACGTGTAAGTACATGTAAGTACGTATAAGTACGTGTAAGTACGTGTAAGTACATGTAAGTACGTATAAGTACGTGTAAGTACGTGTAAGTACATGTAAGTACGTATAAGTACGTGTAAGTACGTGTAAGTACATGTAAGTACGTATAAGTACGTGTAAGTACGTGTAAGTACATGTAAGTACGTATAAGTACGTGTAAGTACGTGTAAGTACATGTAAGTACGTATAAGTACGTGTAAGTACGTGTAAGTACATGTAAGTACGTATAAGTACGTGTAAGTACGTGTAAGTACATGTAAGTACGTATAAGTACGTGTAAGTACGTGTAAGTACATGTAAGTACGTATAAGTACGTGTAAGTACGTGTAAGTACATGTAAGTACGTATAAGTACGTGTAAGTACGTGTAAGTACATGTAAGTACGTATAAGTACGTGTAAGTACGTGTAAGTACATGTAAGTACGTATAAGTACGTGTAAGTACGTGTAAGTACATGTAAGTACGTATAAGTACGTGTAAGTACGTGTAAGTACATGTAAGTACGTATAAGTACGTGTAAGTACGTGTAAGTACATGTAAGTACGTATAAGTACGTGTAAGTACGTGTAAGTACATGTAAGTACGTATAAGTACGTGTAAGTACGTGTAAGTACATGTAAGTACGTATAAGTACGTGTAAGTACGTGTAAGTACATGTAAGTACGTATAAGTACGTGTAAGTACGTGTAAGTACATGTAAGTACGTATAAGTACGTGTAAGTACGTGTAAGTACATGTAAGTACGTATAAGTACGTGTAAGTACGTGTAAGTACATGTAAGTACGTATAAGTACGTGTAAGTACGTGTAAGTACATGTAAGTACGTATAAGTACGTGTAAGTACGTGTAAGTACATGTAAGTACGTATAAGTACGTGTAAGTACGTGTAAGTACATGTAAGTACGTATAAGTACGTGTAAGTACGTGTAAGTACATGTAAGTACGTATAAGTACGTGTAAGTACGTGTAAGTACATGTAAGTACGTATAAGTACGTGTAAGTACGTGTAAGTACATGTAAGTACGTATAAGTACGTGTAAGTACGTGTAAGTACATGTAAGTACGTATAAGTACGTGTAAGTACGTGTAAGTACATGTAAGTACGTATAAGTACGTGTAAGTACGTGTAAGTACATGTAAGTACGTATAAGTACGTGTAAGTACGTGTAAGTACATGTAAGTACGTATAAGTACGTGTAAGTACGTGTAAGTACATGTAAGTACGTATAAGTACGTGTAAGTACGTGTAAGTACATGTAAGTACGTATAAGTACGTGTAAGTACGTGTAAGTACATGTAAGTACGTATAAGTACGTGTAAGTACGTGTAAGTACATGTAAGTACGTATAAGTACGTGTAAGTACGTGTAAGTACATGTAAGTACGTATAAGTACGTGTAAGTACGTGTAAGTACATGTAAGTACGTATAAGTACGTGTAAGTACGTGTAAGTACATGTAAGTACGTATAAGTACGTGTAAGTACGTGTAAGTACATGTAAGTACGTATAAGTACGTGTAAGTACGTGTAAGTACATGTAAGTACGTATAAGTACGTGTAAGTACGTGTAAGTACATGTAAGTACGTATAAGTACGTGTAAGTACGTGTAAGTACATGTAAGTACGTATAAGTACGTGTAAGTACGTGTAAGTACATGTAAGTACGTATAAGTACGTGTAAGTACGTGTAAGTACATGTAAGTACGTATAAGTACGTGTAAGTACGTGTAAGTACATGTAAGTACGTATAAGTACGTGTAAGTACGTGTAAGTACATGTAAGTACGTATAAGTACGTGTAAGTACGTGTAAGTACATGTAAGTACGTATAAGTACGTGTAAGTACGTGTAAGTACATGTAAGTACGTATAAGTACGTGTAAGTACGTGTAAGTACATGTAAGTACGTATAAGTACGTGTAAGTACGTGTAAGTACATGTAAGTACGTATAAGTACGTGTAAGTACGTGTAAGTACATGTAAGTACGTATAAGTACGTGTAAGTACGTGTAAGTACATGTAAGTACGTATAAGTACGTGTAAGTACGTGTAAGTACATGTAAGTACGTATAAGTACGTGTAAGTACGTGTAAGTACATGTAAGTACGTATAAGTACGTGTAAGTACGTGTAAGTACATGTAAGTACGTATAAGTACGTGTAAGTACGTGTAAGTACATGTAAGTACGTATAAGTACGTGTAAGTACGTGTAAGTACATGTAAGTACGTATAAGTACGTGTAAGTACGTGTAAGTACATGTAAGTACGTATAAGTACGTGTAAGTACGTGTAAGTACATGTAAGTACGTATAAGTACGTGTAAGTACGTGTAAGTACATGTAAGTACGTATAAGTACGTGTAAGTACGTGTAAGTACATGTAAGTACGTATAAGTACGTGTAAGTACGTGTAAGTACATGTAAGTACGTATAAGTACGTGTAAGTACGTGTAAGTACATGTAAGTACGTATAAGTACGTGTAAGTACGTGTAAGTACATGTAAGTACGTATAAGTACGTGTAAGTACGTGTAAGTACATGTAAGTACGTATAAGTACGTGTAAGTACGTGTAAGTACATGTAAGTACGTATAAGTACGTGTAAGTACGTGTAAGTACATGTAAGTACGTATAAGTACGTGTAAGTACGTGTAAGTACATGTAAGTACGTATAAGTACGTGTAAGTACGTGTAAGTACATGTAAGTACGTATAAGTACGTGTAAGTACGTGTAAGTACATGTAAGTACGTATAAGTACGTGTAAGTACGTGTAAGTACATGTAAGTACGTATAAGTACGTGTAAGTACGTGTAAGTACATGTAAGTACGTATAAGTACGTGTAAGTACGTGTAAGTACATGTAAGTACGTATAAGTACGTGTAAGTACGTGTAAGTACATGTAAGTACGTATAAGTACGTGTAAGTACGTGTAAGTACATGTAAGTACGTATAAGTACGTGTAAGTACGTGTAAGTACATGTAAGTACGTATAAGTACGTGTAAGTACGTGTAAGTACATGTAAGTACGTATAAGTACGTGTAAGTACGTGTAAGTACATGTAAGTACGTATAAGTACGTGTAAGTACGTGTAAGTACATGTAAGTACGTATAAGTACGTGTAAGTACGTGTAAGTACATGTAAGTACGTATAAGTACGTGTAAGTACGTGTAAGTACATGTAAGTACGTATAAGTACGTGTAAGTACGTGTAAGTACATGTAAGTACGTATAAGTACGTGTAAGTACGTGTAAGTACATGTAAGTACGTATAAGTACGTGTAAGTACGTGTAAGTACATGTAAGTACGTATAAGTACGTGTAAGTACGTGTAAGTACATGTAAGTACGTATAAGTACGTGTAAGTACGTGTAAGTACATGTAAGTACGTATAAGTACGTGTAAGTACGTGTAAGTACATGTAAGTACGTATAAGTACGTGTAAGTACGTGTAAGTACATGTAAGTACGTATAAGTACGTGTAAGTACGTGTAAGTACATGTAAGTACGTATAAGTACGTGTAAGTACGTGTAAGTACATGTAAGTACGTATAAGTACGTGTAAGTACGTGTAAGTACATGTAAGTACGTATAAGTACGTGTAAGTACGTGTAAGTACATGTAAGTACGTATAAGTACGTGTAAGTACGTGTAAGTACATGTAAGTACGTATAAGTACGTGTAAGTACGTGTAAGTACATGTAAGTACGTATAAGTACGTGTAAGTACGTGTAAGTACATGTAAGTACGTATAAGTACGTGTAAGTACGTGTAAGTACATGTAAGTACGTATAAGTACGTGTAAGTACGTGTAAGTACATGTAAGTACGTATAAGTACGTGTAAGTACGTGTAAGTACATGTAAGTACGTATAAGTACGTGTAAGTACGTGTAAGTACATGTAAGTACGTATAAGTACGTGTAAGTACGTGTAAGTACATGTAAGTACGTATAAGTACGTGTAAGTACGTGTAAGTGCGAGTAAGTACGTGTAAGTATGTATAAGTGCCTGTAAATGTGTATAAGTGCGTATAAGTGCGTGTAAGTGCGTGTACGTTCATGTAAGTGCGTATAAGTATGTGTAAGTGCATGTAAGTGTGTGTAAGTGCAAGAAAGTGTGTGTAAGTACATGCAAGTGTGTATAAGTGTGTGTAACTGTGTGTACGTGCATGTAAGTGTGTGTAAGTGTGTATAAGTGCGTGAAAGTACGTGTAAGTTTGTGTAAGTACGTATAAGTTAATGTAAGTGCATGTAAGTGCATGTAAGTGCATGTAAGTGTGTGTAAGTGTGTGTAAGTGCATGTAAGTACGTGTAAGTACGTGTAAGTGCGAGTAAGTACGTGTAAGTATGTGTAAGTGCAAGTAAGTGCGTGTAAGTGCGTGTAAGTACGTGTAAGTGCCTGTAAGCACGTGTAAGTGCGTGTAAGTGCGTACAGGTACGTATAAGTGCGTGTAAGTGTGTGTAAGTGCGTGTAAGTGCGTGTAAGTGCGTGTAAGTGCGTGTAAGTGTGTGTAAGTGCGTGTAAGTGTGTGTAAGTGCGTGTAAGTGCGTGTAAGTGCGTGTAAGTGCGTGTAAGTGTGTGTAAGTACGTGTAAGTGCGTGTAAGTGCGTGTAAGTGCGTGTAGGTGCCTTTAAGTGCGTGAAAATGCGTATAAGTGTGTGTAAGTGTGTATCAGTACGTGTAAGTACCTATAAGTGCGTGTAAGTGTGTATAAGTGTGTGTAGGTTTGTGTACGTACGTGTAAATGCGTGTAAGTGCGTGTAAGTGCATGTAAGTGCGTGTAAGTGCATGTGAGTATGTGTAAGTGCGTGTAAGGTCGTATAAGAGCATGTGAGAGCGTGTAAATGCGTGTAAGTACGTTTAAGTGCATGTAAGTGTGTGTAAGTGCGTGTAAGTGCGTGTAAGTGCATGTAAGTGCGTGTAAGTTCGTGTAAGTGTCTGTAAGTACGTGTAAGTGTGTGTAACTGCGTGTACGTGTGTATAAGTGCATGTAATGCGTGTAAGTGCGCGAAAGTACGTGTAAGTTCGTGTAAGTGCGTGTAAATTCCTGTAAGTATATGTAAGTGCATGTAAGCTTGTGTAAGTTCGTGTAAGTGTGTGAAAGTGCGTGTAAGTACGTGTAAGTGTGTATAAGTACGTGTAAGTACGTGTAAGTACGTGTAAGTACAAGTAAGTGCGTGTAAGTATGTGTAAGTGCATGTAAGTGTGTATAAGCACGTGTACGTTCGTGTAAGTGCGTATAAGTGCATGTAAGTGCGTGTAAGTGCGTGTAAGTGCGTGTAAGTGCATGTAAGTGCGTATAAGTACGTGTGAATTTGTGTAAGTGAATATAAGTTTGTGTAAGTACGTGTACGTGTGTGTAAGTGCGTGTACGTGCGTGTAAGTGCGTGTAAGTGCGTGTAAGTGCGTGTAAGTACGTGTAAGTACGTGTAAGTTTGTGTCAGGGAATATAAGTTCGTGTAAGTGCGTGTAAGTGCGTGTAAGTGTGTGTAAGTGCGTGTAAGTACGTGGTAAGGGTGTGTAAGTACGTGTAAGTGATTGTAAGTACGTGTAAGTGTGTGTAAGTGCGTGTGAGTGTGTATGAGTGCATGTAAGTATGTGTAAGTGCGTGTAAGTGTGTGTAGGTGCATGTAAGTACGTCTCAGTACGTGTAAGTGTATGTAAGTGCATGTAAGTGCGTGTTAATGCGTGTACGTTTGTGTAAGTGCGTGTAAATACATGTAAGTATGTGTAAGTGCATGTGAGTGCGTATAAGTGCATGTAAGAATGTGTAAGTGTGTGTAAGGTCGTGTAAGAGCGTATGAGAGCGTGTAAGTGCATACAAGTGCGTGTAAGTGCGTGTAAGTGCGTGTAAGTTTGTTCAAGTGTGTGTAAGTGCGTGTAAGTGCGTGTATGTGCGTGTAACTGCATGTAAGTGTGTGTAAGTGTGTATAAATACGTGTAAGTATGTGTAAGTGCATGTAAGTGTGTGCAAGGGTGTGTAAGTGCATGTAAGTACGTGTAAGTACGTGTAAGTTTATGTAAGTACGTGTGAATGCGTGTAAGTGCGTATACGTGCGTGTAAGTGTGTGTAAGTGCATGTAAGTATGTGTAAGTACCTATAAGGTCGTGTAAGAGCATGTGAGAGCATGTAAGTGCGTGTAAGCGCGTGTAAGTACGTGTAAGTACATGTAAGTGCGTGTAAGTACGTGTAAGTACGTGTAAGTGCGTGTAAGTACGTGTACGTTCATGTAAGTGCGTATAAGTGCATGTAAGTGGGTGTAAGTATGTGTAAGTGCATGTAAGTGTGTGTAAGTGCGTGTAAGTACGTGTACGTTCATGTAAGTGCGTATAAGTGCATGTAAGTGGGTGTAAGTATGTGTAAGTGCATGTAAGTGTGTGTAAGTGCAAGAAAGTGTGTATAAGTACATGTAAGTGTGTGTAAGTGTGTGCAACTGCGTGTATGTGCATGTAAGTGTGTGTAAGTGCATGTAAGTGCGTGAAAGTACGTGTAAGTTTGTGTAAGTGCAAAAAAGTTCATGTAAGTGCATGTAAGTAGATGTAAGTGCGTGTAAGTGCGTGTACGTGCGTGTAAGTGGGTGTAAGTGCGTGTAGGTATGTGTAAGTGCGTGTAAGTATGTGTAAGTATGTGTAAGTGCAAGTAAGTGCGTGTAAGTACGTGTAAGTACGTGTAAGTGCCTGTAAGCACGTGTAAGTGCGTGTAAGTGCGAACAAGTACGTGTAAGTGTGTGTAAGTACGTGTAAGTACGTGTAAGTGCATGTAAGTGCATGTAAGTGTGTGTAAAAGCGTGTAAGTACGTGTAAGTGTGTGCAAATGCGTATAAGTACGTGTAAGTGCGCGTAAGTATGTGTAAGTTCGTGTAAGTGAATGTAAGTTCGTGTAAGTGCGTGTAAGTGCGTTTCAGTGCGTGTAAGTGTGGTTTAAGTACGTGTAATTTTGTGTTAGTTTGTGTAAGTGCGTGTAAGTACGTGTAAGTGCGTGTTAGTGTGTGTAAGTGCATGTAAGTGCATGTAAGTGTGTGTAAGTGTGTGTCAGTGTGTGTAAGTGCATATAAGTACGTGTAAGTACGTGTAGGTGCATGTAATTTCGTGTAAGTGCATGTAAGTGCGTGTTAGTACGTGTAAGTGCATGTACGTGTGTGTAAGTGCATGTAAGTGTGTGTAAGTACGTGTAAGTTTGTATAAGTGTGTGTAAGTGCGTCTAAGTGCGTGTAAGTTTGTGCAAGTGTGTGTAAGTGTGTGTAAGTTCGTGTAAGTGCGTGTAAGTGCGTGTAAGTGCGTGTAAGTATGTGTTAGTGCATGTAAGTGCGTGTAAGTTCGTGTACGTTCGTGTAAGTATGTGTTAGTGTCTGTACATTCGTGTAAGTGCGTATAAGTACGTGTAAGTGTGTGTAAGTTCGTGTAAGTATGTGTAAGTTTTTGTAAGTGCGTGTAAGTGTGTGTAAGTGCGTTTAAGTGCGTGTAAGTATGTGTAAATGCGTGTAAGTGCGTGTAAGTGCGTGTAAGTGTGTGTAAGTACTCGTAAGTGAAGTGCGATGCGTGTAAGTGCGTGTAAGTGTGTGTAAGTGCGTTTAAGTGCGTGTAAGTATGTGTAAATGCGTGTAAGTGCGTGTAAGTGCGTGTAAGTGTGTGTAAGTACTCGTAAGTGTATGTAAGTGCGTGTAAGTGTATGTAAGTTCGTGTAAGTGCGTGTAAGTGCGTGTATGCGCATGTAAGTGCATGTAAGTGCATGTAAGTACGTGTAAGTACGTTTAAATGCGTGTAAGTGCGTGTAAGTGCATGTAGGTGCGTGGAGTGCGTGTAAGTGCGTGTAAGTGCATGTAGATGCGTGGAGTGCGTGTAAGTGCACGTACGTTTGTGTAGGTGCGTGTAAGTTCGTGTAAGTGCGTGTAAGTATGTGTAAGTTTGTGTAAGTGCGTGTAAGTGCGTGTAAGTGCACGTACGTTTGTGTAGGTGCGTGTAAGTTCGTGTAAGTGCGTGTAAGTATGTGTAAGTTTGTGTAAGTGCGTGTAAGTGCGTGTAAGTGGATGTAAGTTCATGTAAGAGCGTGTAAGTACGTGTAAGTGCGTGTAAGTGCGTGTAAGTGATTGTAAATGCATGTAAGTTTGTGTAAGTGCGTGTAAGTGTGTGGAAGTGCTTGTTAGTACACGTAAGTGCGTGTAAGTACGTGTAAGTGCATGCAAGTGTGTGTCAGTGCATGTAAGTGTGTGTAAGTACGTGTATGTATGTAGAAGTGCGTGTAAGTGCGTATAAGTGCGTATACGTATGTGTAAGTGCGTGTAAGTGCGTGTAAGTGCATGTAAGTGCATGTAAGTGTGTGTAAGTGTGTGTAAGTTTGTGTAAGTGTGTGTAAGTTCGTGTAAGTGTGTGTAAGTGTGTGTAAGTGTGTGTAAGTGTGTAAGTGCGTGTAAGTGCATGTTAGTGCGTGTAAGTATGTGTAAGTGTGTGTAAGTTCGTATAAGTGCGTGTAAGTTTGTGTAAGTACGTGTAGGCATGTATACGTATGATTTCGTGCGTATAAGTGCGTGTAAGTGTGTGAAAGTGTGTGTAAGTGTGTGTAAGTTTGTATAAGTACGTGAAAGTGCATGTAGGTGCGTGTAAGTGCGTGTAAGTGAGTGTAAGTGTGTAAGTGTGTGTAAGTACATATAAGTACGTGTAAGTATGTGTAAGTGTTTATAAGTGCGTGTCAGTACATGTAAGTACGTGTAAATGTGTATAAGTGCGTGTAAGTGCATGTAAGTGCGTGTAAGTGCGTGTAAGTGTGTGTACGTGCGTGTAAGTACGTATAAGTGCGTGTAAGTTCGTGTAAGTACGTTTAAGTGCGTGTAAGTGCGTGTAAGTGCGTGTAAGGTTGTGTACGTGCGTGTAAGTGTGTGTAAGTGCACGTAAGTGCTTATAAGTACGTGTAAGTGCTCGTATCTGCGTGTAAGTACGTGTAAGTGCGTGTACGTGCGTGTAACTTTGTGTAAGTGCGTGCAAGTTTGTGTAAGTGGATGTAAGTGTGTGTAAGTGCATGTAAGTACGTGTAAGTATGTGTAAGTGCGTGTAAGTACGTATAAGTTTGTGTAAGTGCGTATAAGTACGTGTAAGTCATGTAAGTGCAAGTAAGTGCATGTAAGTACGTGTAAGTGCATGTAAGCACGTGTAAGTATGTGTTAGTACGTGTAAGTACGTGTAAGTGGGTGTAAGTTCGTGGAAGTGCAAGTAAGTGCGTCTAAGTACGTGTAAGTGCGTGTAAGTGTGTGTAAGTACATGTAAGTGCGTGTAAGTACGTGTAAGTGCGTGTAAGTGTGTGTAAGTACATGTAAGTGCGTGTAAGTACGTGTAAGTGCGTGTAACTGTATGTACATACGTGTAAGTGCGTGTAAGTGTGTTTCAGTTTGTGTAAGTGCGGTTTAAGTGTGTGTATATTCGTGTAAGTTCGTGTAAGTGTGTGTAAGTACGTGTAAGTGTGTCTAAGTACGTGTAAGTGCGTGTAAGTGCGTGTAAGTGCATGTAAGTGCATGTAAGTACGTGTAAGTATGTGTAAGTGCGTGTAAGTGCGTGTAAGTCCGTGTAAGTACGTGTAAGTGTGTCTAAGTACGTGTAAGTGCGTGTAAGTGCGTGTAAGTGCATGTAAGTGCATGTAAGTACGTGTAAATATGTGTTAGTGCGTATACGTGTGTGTAAGTGCGTGTAAGTGATATAGGTGCATGTAATTTTGTGTAAGTGCGTGTAAGTGCATGTTTGTGCGTGTAAGTACGTGTAAGTGTGTGTAAGTGCGTGTAAGTACGTATAAGTGTGTGTAAGTGCGTATATGTGCGTGTAAGAGCGTGTAAGTGCGTGTAAGTTCGTGTAAGTGAGTGTACGTGCGTGTAAGTGCATGTAAGTGCGTGTAAGTGCAAGCAAGTTCGTGTAAGTATGTGTTAGTGTGTGTACATGCGTGTAAGTGCGTATAAGTACGTGTAAGTCATGTAAGTGCAAGTAAGTGCATGTAAGTACGTGTAAGTACAAGTAAGTACGTGTAAGTGTGTGTAAGTACGTGTAAGTGTGTCTCAGTACGTGTAAGTGCGTGTAAGTGAGTGTACGTGCGTGTAAGTGCATGTAAGTGCGTGTAAGTGCATGTTTGTGCGTGTAAGTACGTGTCAGTGTGTGTAAGTGCGTGTAAGTACGGATAAGTGTGTGTAAGTGCGTATATGTGCGTGTAAGAGCGTGTAAGTGCGTGTAAGTTCGTGTAAGTGAGTGTACGTGCGTGTAAGTGCGTGTAAGTGCGTGTTAGTGCATGTAAGTGCGTGTAAGTACACGTAAGTTCGTGTAGGTGCGTGTAAGTACGTGTAAGTGTGTGTAAGTATGTATAAGTGCGTGTAAGTACGTGTAAGTATGTGTAAGTGCGTGTAAGTGTGTGTAAGTGCATGCAAGTACGTGTAAGTACAAGTAAGTACGTGTAAGTGTGTGTAAGTATGTGTAAGTGCATGTAAGCACAAGTAAGTGCGTATAAGTACGTATAAGTGCATGTTAGTGGGTGTAAGTGCGTGTAAGTTCAAGTAAGTGCGTGTAAGTACGTGTAAGTGCGTGTACGTGCGTGTACGTATGTGTAATTGTGTGTAAGTGCATGTAAGTGCGTGTAAGTGCGTGTAAGTGCGTGTAAGTACGTGTACGTTTGTGTAAGTACTTATAACTGCGTGTAAGTACGTATAAGTGTGTGTAAGTACGTGTAAGTGCGGTTTAAGTTCGTGTAAGTGTGTGTAAGTGCATTTCAGTGCGTGTAAGTGTGGTTTAAGTACGTGCAATTTTGTATAAGTTCGTGTAAGTGCGTGTAAGTACGTGTAAGTGCGTGTAAGTACGTGTAAGTGTGTGTCAGTGTGTGTAAGTGCATGTAAGTACGTGTAAGTACGTGTAGGTGCGTGAAATTTTGTGTAAGTGCATGTAAGTGCGTGTTAGTGCGTGTAAGTACGTGTACGTGTGTGTAAGTGCATGTAAGTGTGTGTAAGTATGTGTAAGTTCGTATAAGTGTATGTAAGTGCGTCTAAGTGCATGTACGTTTGTGCAAGTGTGTGTAAGTGTGTGTACGTTCGTGTGAATTCGTGTAAGAGCGTGTAAGTGTGTGTAAGTGTGTGTTAGTGCATGTAAGTGCGTGTAAGTGCAAGCAAGTTCGTGTAAGTATGTGTTAGTGTGTGTACATTCGTGTAAGTGCGTATAAGTACGTGTATGTGTGTATAAGTACGTGTAAGTACGTGTAAGTTTGTGTAAGTGCGTGTAAGTATGTGTAAATGCGTGTAAGTGGGTGTAAGTGCGTGTAAGTGTGCGTAAGTGCTCGTAAGTGTGTGTAAGTACGTCTAAGTGTGTGTAAGTTCGTGTAAGTGCGTGTAAGTGCGTGTAAGTGCATGTAAGTGCATGTAAGTGCATGTAAGTACGTGTAAGTGTGTGTAAGTGTGTGTAAATGTGTGTAAGAGTGTGTAAGTACGTGTAAGTGCATGTAGGTGCGTATAAGTGCGTGGAAGTGCACGTACGCTCATGTAGGTGCGTGTAAGTACGTGTAAGTGCGTGCAAGTATGTGTAAGTTTGTGTAAGTGTGTGTAAGTGCGTGTAAGTGGATATAAGTTCATGTAAGAGCGTGTAAGTGCGTGTATGTACGTGTAAGTACGTGTAAGTGCTTGTAAATGCGTGTAAGTTTGTGTAAGTGCGTGTAAGTGTGTGGAAGTGCTTGTAAGTATGTGCAAGTGCGTGTAAGTGCGTGTAAGTGCGTATAAGTGTGTGTAAGTGCGTGTAAGTGTGTGGAAGTGCTTGTAAGTATGTGCAAGTGCGTGTAAGTGCGTGTAAGTGCGTATAAGTGTGTGTAAGTGCGTGTAAGTGCATGTAAGTACGTGTAAGTTTGTGTAAGTGCATATAAGTGTGTATAAGTGTGTGTAAGTGTGTGTAAGTGCGTACAAGTGCGTGTCAGTGCATGTAAGTTTGTGTAAGTGCGTATAGGTATGTATACGTGCGTGTATGTGCGTATGAGTGCGTATAAGTGTGTGTAAGTGCGTGTAAGTGCGTGGAAGTGCGTGTAAGTGTGTGTAAGTGCGTGTAAGTGTGTGTAAGTACGTGTACGTTCGTGTAAGTGTGTGTAAGTGTGCGTAAGTGTGTGTAAGTATGTAAGTGCATGTAAGTGCGTGTTAGTGCGTGTAAGTATGTGTAAGTGGGTGTAAGTTCGTATAAGTGCGTGTAAGTTCGTGTAAGTACGTGTAGGCATGTATACGTATGATTTCGTGCGTGTAAGTGCGTGTTAGTGCGTGTAAGTATGTGTAAGTGGGTGTAAGTTCGTATAAGTGCGTGTAAGTTCGTGTAAGTACGTGTAGGCATGTATACGTATGATTTCGTGCGTGTAAGTGCATGTATGTACGTGTAAGTGTGTGCAAGTGTGTGTAAGTTTGTGTAAGTGTGTGTAAGTGCGTGTAGGTGCGTGTAATTGCGTGTAAGTGCGTGTAAGTGTGTGTAAGTGTGTGTAAGTACGTGTAAGTACGTGTAAGTATGTGTAAGTGTGTATAAGTGCGTGTCAGTACATGTAAGTACGTGTAAATGTGTAGAAGTGCGTGTAAGTGCATGTAAGTGTGTGTAAGTGCGTGTAAGTGTGTGTACGTGCTCGAAGTACGTGTAAGTGCGTGTAAGTTACTGTAAGTGCGTTTAAGTGCGTGTAAGTGCGTGTAAGTGCGTGTAAGTTTGTGTACGTACGTGTATATTTGTGTAAGTGCATGTAAGTGCTTGTAAGTACGTGTAAGTGCTCGTATGTGCGTGTAAGTACGTGTAAGTGCGTGTAAGTGCATGTAACTTTGTGTAAGTACGTGCAAGTGTGTGTAAGTGGATATAAGTGCGTGTAAGTGCATGTAAGTACGTGTAAGTATGTGTAAGTGCGTGTAAGTACGTGTAAGTTTGTGTAAGTGCGTATAAGTGTGTGTAAGTGCATGTAAGTGTGTGTAAGTGCGTGTAAGTACGGTTTAAGTTCGTGTAAGTGCGTGTAAGTGTGTGTAAGTGCGTGTAAGTGCGTGTAAGTGCAGTTTAAGTGCGTGTAATTTTGTGTAAGTTCGTGTAAGTGCGTGTAAGTGCGTGTAAGTGCGTGTAAGTACGTGTAAGTGCGTGTAAGTGCGTGTAAGTACGTGTAAGTGCGTGTAAGTGCGTGTAAGTACGTGTAAGTGCGTGTAAGTGCGTGTAAGTACGTGTAAGTGCGTGTAAGTGCGTGTAAGTACGTGTAAGTGCGTGTAAGTGCGTGTAAGTACGTGTAAGTGCGTGTAAGTGCGTGTAAGTACGTGTAAGTGCGTGTAAGTGCGTGTAAGTACGTGTAAGTGCGTGTAAGTGCGTGTAAGTACGTGTAAGTGCGTGTAAGTGCGTGTAAGTACGTGTAAGTGCGTGTAAGTGCGTGTAAGTACGTGTAAGTGCGTGTAAGTGCGTGTAAGTACGTGTAAGTGCGTGTAAGTGCGTGTAAGTACGTGTAAGTGCGTGTAAGTGCGTGTAAGTACGTGTAAGTGCGTGTAAGTGCGTGTAAGTACGTGTAAGTGCGTGTAAGTGCGTGTAAGTACGTGTAAGTGCGTGTAAGTGCGTGTAAGTACGTGTAAGTGCGTGTAAGTGCTCGTATGTGCGTGTAAGTGCATGTAAGTGTGTGTAAGTACGTGCAACTTTGTGTAAGAATGTGCAAGTGCGTGTAAGTGCATGTAAGTGCATGTAAGTGCCTGTAAGTACGTGTAAGTGCGTTTAAATGCGTGTAAGTGCATGTACGTGCGTGTAATTACATGTAGGTGTATGTAAGTGCGCGTAAGTTCCTATAGGTATGTGTAAGTACGTGTCAGTGCGTGTAAGTATGTGTAAGTGTGTGTATGTACGTATACCTGTGTGTAAGTGGATGTAAGAGCGTGTAAGAGCGTGTAAGTGCGTGTAAGAGCGTGTAAATGCGTGTAAGTACGTGTTAGTACGTGTAAGTGTGTGTAAGTGCGTGCAAGTGCGTGTAAGTGTGTGTAAGTGCATGTAAGTACATGTAAGTACGTATAAGTACGTGTAAGTGCGTGTAAGTGCGTGTTAGTGCGTGTAACTACGTGTAAGAGCATGTAAGTGCATGTAAGTACGTGTAAGCGTGGTTTATGTTCGTGTACATGAGTGAAGGTGTGTGCAAGTACGTGTAAGTTCATGTAAGTACGTATAAGTACGTGTAAGAGCGTGTAAGTACGTGTAAGTGCGGTTTAAGTGCGTGTAATTTTGTGTAAGTTCCTGTAAGTACGTGTAAGTGTGTGTAAGTGCGTGTAAGTGCGTGTAAGTGCGTGTAAGTGCGTGTAAGTACGTGTAAGTGCGTATAAGTGTATGAAAGTGCATGTTAGTGCGTGTAAGTACGTGTAACTGCATGTAAGTGCGTGTAGGTGTGTGTAATTTTGTGTAAGTGTGTGTAAGTGCGTGTTAGTGCATGTAAGTGCGTGTAGGTGTGTGTAATTTTGTGTAAGTGTGTGTAAGTGCGTGTTAGTGCATGTAAGTGCGTGTAAGTGTGTGTAAGTGCATGTAGGTGTGTGTAAGTGCGTGTAAGTGCGTATAAGTGTGTCTAAGAGCGTGTAAGTTTGTGCAAGTGTGTGTGAGTACGTGTAAGTGCATGTAAGTACGTGTAAGTATGTGTAAGTGCATGTAAGTGCGTGTAAGTGCGTGTAAGTGTATATAAGTGCAGTTTAAATTCGTATAAGTACGTGTAAGTGCGTGTAAGTTTGTGTACGTGCGTGTAAGTACTTGTAACTGCGTGTAAGTACGTGTAAGTACGTGTGAGACATGTAAGTGCAAGTAAGTGCATGTAAGTATGTGTAAGTGCATGTAAGCACGTGTAAGTACGTGTTAGTACGTGTAAGTACGTGTAAGTATGTGTAAGTGCATGTAAGCACGTGTAAGTACGTGTTAGTACGTGTAAGTACGTGTAAGTGGGTGTAAGTTCGTGGAAGTGCAAGGAAGTGCGTCTAAGTACGTGTAAGTGCGTGTAAGTGTGTGTAAGAACGTGTAAGTGCGTGTAAGTACGTGTAAGTGCGTGTAACTGTATGTACATACGTGTAAGTGCGTGTAAGTGTGTTTCAGTGTATGTAAGTGCGGTTTAGGTGTGTGTATATTCGTGTAAGTTCGTGTAAGTGTGTGTAAGTACGTGTATGTGCGTCTAAGTACGTGTAAGTGCGTGTAAGTGCGTGTAAGTGCATGTAAGTGCGTGTAAGTACGTGTATGTGCGTCTAAGTACGTGTAAGTGCGTGTAAGTGCGTGTAAGTGCATGTAAGTGCATGTAAGTACGTGTAAATATGTGTTAGTGCGTATACGTGTGTGTAAGTGTGTGTAAGTACGTATAGGTGCGTGTAATTTTGTGTAAGTGCGTGTAAGTGCATGTTTGTGCGTGTAAGTACGTGTAAGTGTGTGTAAGTGTGTGTAAGTACGTATAAGTGTGTGTAAGTGCGTTAATGTGCGTGTAAGAGCGTCTGAGTGCGTGTAAGTTCGTGCAAGTGAGTATAAGTGCGTGTAAGTTTGTATATGTGCATGTAAGTGCGTGTAAGTACGTGTAAGTGTGTGTAAGTGCGTGTAAGTACGTGTAAGTCCGTGTAAGTACGTGTAAGTGTGTGTAAGTGTGTGTAAGTTCGTGTAAGTGCGTGTTAGTGCGTGTAAGTGCATGTACATGCGTGTAAGTGCGTGTGAGTGTCTGTAATTGTGTGTAAGTGTGTGTAAGTGTGTGTAAGTGCGTCTAAGTGTGTGTATGTTCGTGCAAGTGCGTGTAAGTGCGTGTAAGTTTGTGTAAGTGAGTGTACGTGCGTGTAAGTACGTGTAAGTGTGTGTAAGTGTGTGTAAGTGCGTCTAAGTGTGTGTATGTTCGTGCAAGTGCGTGTAAGTGCGTGTAAGTTTGTGTAAGTGAGTGTACGTGCGTGTAAGTACGTGTAAGTGTGTGTTAGTGCATGTAAGTGCGTGTAAGTATACGTAAGTTCGTGTAGGTGCGTGTAAGTATGTGTAAGTGCGTGTAAGTATGTATAAGTGCGTGTAAGTACATGTAAGTATGTGTAAGTGCGTGTAAGTACGTGTAAGTGCATGCAAGTACGTGTAAGTACGTGTAAGTACGTGTAAGTGTGTGTAAGTATGTGTAAGTGCATGTAAGCACAAGTAAGTGCGTATAAGTACGTATAAGTGCATGTTAGTGGGTGTAAGTGCGTGTAAGTGCAAGTAAGTGCGTGTAAGTACGTGTAAGTGCGTGTACGTGCGTGTACGTATGTGTAAGTGTGTGTATGTGTATGTAAGTGCGTGTAAGTGCGTGTAAGTGCGTGTAAGTACGTGTACGTTTGTGTAAGTGCTTATAACTACGTGTAAGTACGTATAAGTGTGTGTAAGTACGTGTAAGTGCGGTTTAAGTTCCTGTAAGTGCGTGTAAGTGCATTTCAGTGCGTGTAAGTGTGGTTTAAGTACGTGTAATTTTTTGTAAGTTCGTGTAAGTGCATGTAAGTACGTGTAAGTGCGTGTAAGTACGTGTAAGTGTGTGTCAGTGCGTGTAAGTGCATGTAAGTACGTGTAAGTACGTGTAGGTGCGTGAAATTTCGTGTAAGTACATGTAAGTGCGTGTTAGTGCGTGTAAGTGGTTGTACGTGTGTGTAAGTGCATGTAAGTGTGTGTAAGTATGTGTAAGTTCATATAAGTGTGTGTAAGTGCGTCTAAGTGCGTGTACGTTTGTGCAAGTGTGTGTAAGCGTGTGCAAGTTCGTGTAAGTGCGTGTAAGTGCGTGTAAGTGCGTGTAAGTGTGTGTTAGTGCATGTAAGTGCGTGTAAGTGCGTGTGAGTTCGTGTAAGTATGTGTTAGTGTGTGTACATTCGTGTAAGTGCGTATAAGTACGTGTATGTGTGTGTAAGTACGTGTAAGTACGTGTAAGTTTGTGTAAGTGCGTGTAAGTACGTGTATGTGTGTGTAAGTACGTGTAAGTACGTGTAAGTTTGTGTAAGTGCGTGTAAGTACGTGTAAATGCGTGTAAGTGCGTGTAAGTGCGTGTAAGTGTGTGTAAGTGCTCGTAAGTGTGTGTACGTGCGTGTAAGTGTGTGTAAGTTCGTGTAAGTTCGTGTAAGTGCGTGTAAGTGCATGTAAGTGCATGTAAGTGCATGTAAGTACGTGTAAGTATGTGTAAGTTTGTGTAAGTGTGTGTAAGTGCGTGTAAGTGGATATAAGTTCATGTAAGAGCGTGTAAGTGCGTGTATGTGCGTGTAAGTGCGTGTAAGTGTGTGTAAGTGCGTGTAAGTGGATATAAGTTCATGTAAGAGCGTGTAAGTGCGTGTATGTGCGTGTAAGTGCGTGTAAGTGCTTGTAAATACGTGTAAGTTTGTGTAAGTACGTGTAAGTGTGTGGAAGTGCTTGTAAGTATGTGTAAGTACATGTAAGTGTGTGTAAGTGCGTATAAGTGTGTGTAAGTGCGTGTAAGTGCATGTAAGTACGTGTAAGTTTGTGTAAGTGCATGTAAGTGTGTGTACGTGTGTGTAAGTATGTGTAAGTGCGTACAAGTACGTGTCAGTGCATGTAAGTGCGTGTGAGTGCGTATATGTATGTATAAGTGCGTGTAAGTGCATATAAGTGCGTATAAGTGTGTGTAAGTGCGTGTAAGTACGTGTAAGTACGTGTAAGTGCGTGTAAGTGTGTGTAAGTGCGTGTAAGTATGTGTAAGTATGTGTAAGTTTGTTTAAGTGTGTGTAAGTGCGTGTAAGTGTGTTTAAGTGTGTAAGTGTGGGTAAGTGCGTGTTAGTGCGTGTAAGTATGTGTAAGTGCGTGTAAGTTCGTATAAGTGTGTGTAAGTTCGTGTAGGTACATATAGGCATATATACGTATGATTTTGTGCGTGTAAGTGCGTGTATGTGCGTGTAAGTGTGTGTAAGTGTGTGTAAGTTTGTATAAGTGCGTGTAAGTGCGTGTAGGTGCGTGTAAGTGCGTGTAAGTGCGTGTAAGTGTGTGTAAGTGTGTGTAAGTTTGTATAAGTGCGTGTAAGTGCGTGTAGGTGCGTGTAAGTGCGTGTAAGTGCGTGTAAGTGTGTGTAAGTGTGTGTAAGTACGTGTAAGTACATGTAAGTATGTGTAAATGTGTATAAGTACGTGTAAGTGCATGTAAGTGTGTGTAAGTGCGTGTAAGTATGTGTACGTGCATGTAAGTACGTGTAAGTGCATGTAAGTTCCTGTAAGTGCGTTTAAGTGCGTGTAAGTACGCGTAAGTGCGTGTAAGTTTGTGTACGTACGTGTAAGTGTGTGTAAGTGCATGTAAGTGCTTGTAAGTACGTGTAAGTGCTCGTATGTGCGTGTAAGTACGTGTAAGTGCGTGTAAGTGCGTGTAAGTGTGTGTAAGTGCATGTAAGTGCTTGTAAGTACGTGTAAGTGCTCGTATGTGCGTGTAAGTACGTGTAAGTGCGTGTAAGTGCGTGTAACTTTGTGTAAGTACGTGCAAGTGTGTGTGAGTGGATATAAGTGCGTGTAAGTGCATGTAAGTACGTGTAAGTATGTGTAAGTACGTGTAAGTACGTGTAAGTTTGTGTAAGTACATATAAGTGCATGTAAGTGCATGTAAGTGTGTGTAAGTGTGTGTAAGTACGGTTTAAGTTCGTGTAAGTGCGTGTAAGTGTGTGTAAGTGCGTGTAAGTGTGTGTAAGTGCAGTTTAAGTGCGTGTAATTTTGTGTAAGTTTGTGTAAGTGCGTGTAAGTGCGTGTAAGTGCGTGTAAGTGTGTCTAAGTGCATCTGAGTACATGTAAGTTTGTGCAAGTGCGTGTAAGTGTAGTTTAAGTTCGTGTAAGTGCGTAAAAGTAGGTGTAAGTGCGTGTAAGCATGTGTAAGTGCGTGTAAGTACGTGTAAGTGCGTTTAAGTATGTGTAAGTACGTGTAAGTGCGTGTAAGTACGTGTAAGTTCGTGTAAGTGTGTATAAGTATGTCTAAGTGTGTGTAAGTACATGTAAGTACGTGTAAGTACGTGTAAGTGCAAGAAAGTGTGTGTAAGTATGTGTACGTGCATGTAAGCATGTGTAAGTGCGTGTAAGTGCGTGTAAGTGTGTGTAAGTATGTGTACGTGCATGTAAGCATGTGTAAGTGCGTGTAAGTGCGTGTAAGTGCGTGTAAGTGGATGTAAGTGTGTGTAAGTGCAAGTAAGTACGTATAAGTACGTGTAACTGCGTGTTAGTATGTGTAAGTACGTGTAAGTGCGTGTAAGTGCGTGTAAGTGTGTGTAAGTGTGTATAAGTACGTGTAAGTACGTTTAAGTTTGTGTAAGTGCGTGTAAGTGCGTGTAAGTGCGTGTAAGTGTGTGTAAGTGTGTATAAGTACGTGTAAGTACGTTTAAGTTTGTGTAAGTGCGTGTAAGTGCGTGTAAGTGCGTTTAAGTGTGTGTAAGTGCGTGTAAGTATGCTTTAAGTTCATGTAAGTGCGTGTAAGTACATGTAAGTGCGTATGAGTGCGTGTAAGTGCATGTAAGTGCAGGTTAAGTGTGTGTAATATCGTGTAAGTTCGTGTAAGTGCATGTAAGAACGTGTAAGTATGTGTAAGTACATGTAAGTGCGTATGAGTGCGTGTAAGTGCATGTAAGTGCAGGTTAAGTGTGTGTAATATCGTGTAAGTTCGTGTAAGTGCATGTAAGAACGTGTAAGTATGTGTAAGTACATGTAAGTGCATATAAGTGTTTGAAGTACGTGTAAGTGCGTGTAAGTGTGTATAGGTACGTGTAATTTTGTGTAAGTGCGTGTAAGTACGTGTTAGTGCGTGTAAGTGCGTGTAAGTACGTGTAAGTACGTGTAAGTGCATGTAAGTGCGTGTAAGTGCGTGTAAGTACGTGTTAGTGCGTGTAAGTGCGTGTAAGTACGTGTAAGTACGTGTAAGTGCATGTAAGTGCGTCTAAGTGCGTGTAAGTTTGTGCAAGTGCATGTAGGTGCGTGTAAGTTTGTGTAAGTGCGTGTAAGTACGTGTAAGTGCGTGTAAGTGTGTGTAAGTATGTAGAAGTGTGTGTAAGTGCGTGTAATTGCATGTAAGTGTATGTAAGTGTGTGTAAGTGCGTGTAAATGTGTGTAAGTGCGTGTAAGTTCGTGTATGTGCGTGTTAGTGCGTGTACGTTCATGTAGGTGCGTGTAAGTGCCTGTAAGTGCGTGTAAGTGCGTGTAATGTGCGTGTAAGTTTGTGTAAGTGTGTGTAAATGGGTTTATTTGTGTGTAAGTGCGTGTAAGTGCCGGTAAGTGCGTGTACGTTTGTGTAAGTGTGTGTAAGTGCGTGTAAGTGTGCGTAAGTGTGTATAAGTGCGTGTAAGTGCTCGTATGTGCGTGTAAGTGCATGTAAGTTTGTGTAAGTACGTGTAACTTCGTGTAAGTATGTGCAAGTGCGTGTAAGTGCATGTAAGTACGTGTAAGTGCGTTTAAATACGTGTACGTGCGTGTAATTACATGTAAGTGCATGTAAGTGCGCCTAACTTCCTGTAGGTATGTGTAAGTACGTGTCAGTGCATGTAAGTATGTGTAAGTGTGTGTATGTGCGTATACCTGTGTGTAAGTGGATGTAAGAGCGTGTAAGAGCGTGTAAATGCGTGTAAGTACGTGTAAGTATGTGTAAGTGTGTGTAAGTGCGTGTAAGTGTGTGTAAGTGTGTGTAAGTGCATGTAAGTCCGTACAAGTACGTACAAGTACGTGTAAGTGCGTGTAAGTGCATGTTAGTGCGCGTAAGTACGTGTAAGAGTGTGTAAGTGCACGTAAGTACGTTTAAGCGTGGTTTATGTTCGTGTATGTGGGTGAAGGTGTGTGCAAGTACGTGTAAGTTCATGTAAGTACGTGTAAGTGCGTGTAAGAGCGTGTAAGTGCGTGTAAGTGCGTGTAAGCGCGTGTAAGTACAGTTTAAGTTCATGTAAGTACGTGTAAGTGTGTGTAAGTTTGTGTAAGTGCGTGTAAGTACGTGTAAGTGCGTGTAAGTACGTGTAAGTACGTGTAAGTACGTGTAAGTACAAGTAAGTGCATGTAAGTACGTGTAAGTGCGTGTAAGTACGTGTAAGTACAAGTAAGTGCATGTAAGTACGTGTAAGTGCATGTAAGCATGTGTAAGTGCGTGTAAGTACGTGTAAGTGCGTGTACGTGGGTGTAAGTGCGTATAAGTGCAAGTAAGTGCGTGTAAGTATCTGTAAGTATGTGTAAGTGTGTGTAAGCACGTGTAAGTACGTGTAAGTACGTGTAAGTGCGTGAAAGTGTGTGTAAGTGCGTGTAAGTACGTGTAAGTTCATGTAAGTGCGTATAAGTGTGTGTAAGTGTATGCAAGTGTGTGTAAGTGCGATTTAAGTTCGTGTAAGTGCGTGTAACTGCGTGTAAGTGCGTGTCAGTGTGTGTAAGTGCGGTTTAAGTGCGTGTAATTTTGTGTAAAATTGTGTAAGTGCGTGTAAGTGCGTGTAAGTGCGTGTAAGTGCGTGTAAGTACGTGTAAGTACTTGTAAGTGCGTGTAAGTGCGTATAAGTGCGTATAAGTGTATGAAAGTGCGTATTAGTGTGTGTAAGTGCGTGTAAGTGCATGTAAGTGCGTGTACGTGTGTGTAATTTTGTGTAAGTGCGTGTAAGTGCATGTTAGTGCATGTAAGTGCGTGTAAGTGTGTGTAAGTGCATGTAAGTATGTGTACGTACGTGTAAGTGCGTATAAGTGCGTCTAAGTGCGTGTAAGTTTGTGCAAGTGTGTGTGAGTGCGTGTAAGTGCATGTAAGTGCGTGTAAGAATGTGTAAGTGCGTGTACGTGCATGTAAGTGCGTGTAAGTGTATATAAGTGCGGTTTAAGTTCGTATAAGTGCGTGTAAGTGCGTGTAAGTTTGTGTACGTGCATGTTAGTGCGTGTAACTGCGTGTAAGTACGTGTAAGTATGTGTAAGTCATGTAAGTGGAAGTAAGTACATGTAAGTACGTGTAAGTGCATGTAAGCACGTGCAAGTACGTGTTAGTACGTGTAAGTGCGTGTAAGTGGGTGTAAGTTCGTGGAAGTGCAAGTAAGTGCGTTTAAGTACGTGTAAGTGCGTGTAAGTGTGTGTAAGTGCGTTTAAGTGCGTGTAAGTGCATGTAAGTACGTGTAAGTGTATGTACATACGTGTAAGTACGTGTAAGTGCGTGTAAGTGTGTGTCAGTGTGTGTAAGTGCAGTTTAAGTACGTGTATATTCGTGTAAGTTCGTGTAAGTGTGTGTAAGTACGTGTAAGTGTGTCTAAGTACATGTAAGTGCGTGTAAATATGTGTTAGTGCGTATAACTGTGTGTAAGTGCGTGTAAGTGTGTATAGGTGCGTGTAATTTTGTGTAAGTGCGTGTAAGTGCATGTTTGTGCGTATAAGTACGTGTAAGTGTGTGTAAGTGCGTGTAAGCACGTATAAGTGTGTGTAAGTGCGTATATGTGCGTGTAAGAGTTTCTAAGTGCATGTAAGATCGTGCAAGTGAGTGTAAGTGCGTGTACATTTGTATATGTGCGTGTAAGTGCGTGTAAGTACGTGTAAGTGTGTGTAAGTGTGTGTAAGTACGTGTAAGTGCGTGTAAGTACATGTAAGTGTGTGTAAGTGCGTGTACGTTCGTGTAAGTGTGTGTTAGTATGTGTACGTTCGTGTAAGTGCGTGTAAGTGTGTGTAAGTACGTGTAAGTGTGTGTAAGCGCGTGTAAGTTCGTGTAAGTGCATGTAAGTGCATGTAAGTGCATGTAAGTGCGTGTAAGTGTGTGTAAGTACGTGTAAGTGTGTGTAAGCGCGTGTAAGTTCGTGTAAGTGCATGTAAGTGCATGTAAGTGCATGTAAGTGCGTGTAAGTGTGTGTAAGTGCGTGTAAGTGCGTGTAAGTGCATGTAGGAGCATAAAAGTGCGTGTAAGTGTGTGTAAGTATTTATAAGTATGTGTAAGTGCGTGTAAGTGCGTGTAAGAGCGTGTACGTTCGTGTAAGTGCGTGTAAGTGCATGTAAGTGCGTATAAGTGCATGTAAGCGCACGTAAGTGCATGTACGTGCGTGTAAGTGTATGTAAGTGCATGTAAATGCGTGTAAGTGTGTGTAAGTGCGTGTAAGTACATGCAGGTGCGTGTAAGTGTGTGTAAGTACACGTAAGTTCGTGTAAGTACGTGTAAGTATGTGTAAGTGCGTGTAAGTGTGTGTAAGTACACGTAAGTTCGTGTAAGTACGTGTAAGTATGTGTAAGTGCGTGTAAGTGCGTATAAGTGGATGTAAGTTTGTATAAGAGGGTGTAAGTGCGTGTAAGTACGTGTAAGTACGTGTAAATGCATGTACGTTTGTGTAAGTGTGTGTAAGTGCGTGTAAGTGCTAGTAAGTGTGTGCAAGTGTGTGTAAGTGTATGTAAGTGCGTGTAAGTGCGTGTAAGTGCGTATAAGTATGTGTAAGTGCGTGTAAGTGCTTGTAAGTGCATATAAGTGTGTGTAAGTGTGTGTAAGTGTGTAAGTGCATGTACGTGCGTGTAAGTGTATATAAGTACGTGTAAGTGCATGTAAGTTCGTATAAGTGCGTGTAAGTTCGTGTAAGTGCGTGTTAGCATGTGTAAGTACGAGTTTGTGCATGTACGTGCGTTTAAGTGCGTTTAAGTACGTGTAAGTGTGTGTAAGTGCGTGTAAGTTCGTGTAAGTGCATGTAAGTGCGTGTAAGTGCGTATAAGTACGTGTAAGTGCGTGTTTGTGCATATAAGTGCATGTTAGTGCGTGGAAGTGCGTGTAAGTTTGTGTAAGTGCGTGTAAGTACGTGTAAGTGCGTGTTTGTGCATATAAGTGCATGTTAGTGCGTGGAAGTGCGTGTAAGTTTGTGTAAGTGCGTGTAAGTACGTGTAAGTGCGTGTAAGTATGTGTAAGTGCGTATAAAAGCGTGTATGTGTGTGTAAGTGCATGTAAGTACGTGTATGTATATATAAGTGTGTATAAGTACGTGTAAGTGTGTGTGAGTGCGTGTAAGTGGGTGTAAGTGCATGTAAGTGCAGTTTACTTTCGTGTAAGTGTGTGTAAGTGCATGTAAGGTCATTAAAGTGCGTGTCAGTGCGCGTAAGTGCGTGTAAGTACGTGTAAGTACGTGTAAGTGCGTGTAAGTACGTGTAAGTGCATGTATGCACGTGTAAGTGCATGTAAGTGAGTGCGTGTAAGTGCAAGTAAGTGTGTGTAAATACGTGTAAGTGTGTGTAAGTGCGTGTAAGTGCGTGTAAGTGCATGTAAGTGCATATAAGTACGTGTAAGTGCGTGTAAGTACGTGTAATTTCGTGTAAGTGTGTGTAAGTGCATGTAAGTGTGTGTAAGTGTGTGTAAGTGCGTGTATGTGCGGTTTAAGTTTGTGTAAGAACGTGTAAGTGCATGTAAGTGTGTGTCCCTGCGTGTAAGTGTGGTTTAAGTGCGTATAAGTTTATGTAAGTTCGTGTAAGTATGTGTAAGTGCATGTAAGCGCGTACAAGTGCGTATAAGTGCGTGTAAGTACGTATAAGTGCATGTAAGTATGTGTAAGTACGTGTAAGTACGTGTAAGTGCATGTAAGTGCGTGTTAGTGTATGTAAGTGTGTTTAAGTGCGTGTAAATGCGTGTAGGTGCGTGTAATTTTGTGTAAGTGCGTGTTAGTGGGTGTAAGTACATGTAAGTGTGTGTAAGTGCATGTACGTGCGTGTAAGTGTGTGTAAGTGCGTGTAAGTGTGTGTAAGTATGTCTAAGTGTGTGTAAGTTCGTGCAAGTACGTATAAGTGTGTGTAAGTTCGTGTAAGTGCGTGTAAGTGCATGTAAGTACGTGTAAGTGCGTGTAAGAGCGTGTAAGTGCGTGTAAGTGTATGTAAGTGCGTGTAAGTACGTGTAAGTGTGTGTTAGTGGATGTAAGTGCGTGTAAGTGCAAGTAAGTGCGTGTAAGTATGTGTAAGTGTATGTAAGCACGAGTAAGTGCGTGTAAGTACATGGAAGTGTGTGTTAGTGGATGTAAGTGCGTGTAAGTGCATGTAAGTACGTGTAAGTGCGTGTAAGAGCGTGTAAGTGCGTGTAAGTGTATGTAAGTGCGTGTAAGTACGTGTAAGTACGTGTAAGTGCATGTAAGTGCATGTAAGTACGTGTGAGTACGTGTAAGTACGTGTAAGTGCAAGTAAGTGCGTGTAAGTATGTGTAAGTGTATGTAAGCACGAGTAAGTGCGTGTAAGTACATGTAAGTGTGTGTTAGTGGATGTAAGTGCGTGTAAGTGCAAGTAAGTGCGTGTAAGTACGTATAAATGCGTGAAAGTGCATGTAAGTGCGTGTAAGTGTGTGTAAGTACGTGTAAGTGCGCGTAAGTACGTGTAAGTATGTGTAAGTACGTGTATGTTTGTGTAAGTGCGTGTAACTACGTGTAAGTACGTTTAAGTGTGTGTAAGTGCGTGTAAGTGTGGTTTAAGTTCATGTAAGTGCGTGTAAGTACGTGTCAATGTGTGTAAGTGCGGTTTAAGTGAGTGTAATTTCGTGTAAGTACGTGTAAGTTCATGTAAGTGCGTGTAAGTGTGTGTAAGTGTGTGTAAGTGCGTGTAAGTGCGTGTCAGTGTGTGTAAGTGCGTGTAAGTGCTTGTAAGTATGTGTGGGTACCTGTAAGTTTGTGTACGTACCTGTAAGTGCGTGTTAGTATGTGTAAGTGCCTGTACGTGTGTGTAAGTGCGTGTAAGTGTGTGTAAGTACGTGTAAAAGCGTGTAAGTGCGTCTAAGTGCGTGTAAGTTCGTGCAAGTGCGTGTAAGTGCATGTAAGTTTGTGTAAGTGTGTGTAAGTGCGTGTAAGTGTGTGTACGTGCGTGTTAGTGCATGTAAGTGCGTGTAAGTATGTGTAAGTTTATGTAAGTGCGCGTTAGTACGTGTACATTCGTGTTAGTGTGTGTAAGTGCGTGTAAGTATGTGTAAGTGCGTGCAAGTGCGTGTAAGTGCATGTAAGTGCATGTAAGTGCATGTAAGTGCATGTAAGTGCATGTAAGTGCATGTAAGTGCATGTAAGTGCATGTAAGTGCATGTAAGTGCATGTAAGTGCATGTAAGTGCATGTAAGTGCATGTAAGTGCATGTAAGTGCATGTAAGTGCATGTAAGTGCATGTAAGTGCATGTAAGTGCATGTAAGTGCATGTAAGTGCATGTAAGTGCATGTAAGTGCATGTAAGTGCATGTAAGTGCATGTAAGTGCATGTAAGTGCATGTAAGTGCATGTAAGTGCATGTAAGTGCATGTAAGTGCATGTAAGTGCATGTAAGTGCATGTAAGTGCATGTAAGTGCATGTAAGTGCATGTAAGTGCATGTAAGTGCATGTAAGTGCATGTAAGTGCATGTAAGTGCATGTAAGTGCATGTAAGTGCATGTAAGTGCATGTAAGTGCATGTAAGTGCATGTAAGTGCATGTAAGTGCGTGTAAGTATGTGTAAGTTTATGTAAGTGCGCGTTAGTACGTGTACATTCGTGTTAGTGTGTGTAAGTGCGTGTAAGTATGTGTAAGTGCGTGCAAATGCGTGTAAGTTTATGCAAGTGCGTGTAAGTGCATGTAAGTGCGTGTAAGTGCATGTAAGTGCGTGTAAATACATGTAAGTGCGTGTAAGTGCGTGTAAGTGTGTGTAAGTGCTCATAAGTGTGTGTAAGTGCGTGTAAGTACATGTAAGTGCGTGTAAGTTTATGTACGTGTGTGTAAGTGCGTGTAAGTACGTGTAAGTGCGTGTAAGTGCATGTAAGTACGTGTAAGTGCGTGTAAGAGCGTGTAAATGCGTGAAAGTGTATGTAAGTGCGTGTAACTGCATGTAGGTGCGTGTAAGTACGTATAAGTGCACGTACGTTCGTGAAGGTGCGTGTAAGTACGTGTAAGTGCACGTAAGTTTGTGTAAGTGCGTGTACATATGTGTAAGTACGTGTAAGTGTTTGTAAGTGCGTGTAAGTGCGTGTAAGTGGATATAAGTTCATGTAAGAGCATGTAAGTACGTGTAAGTGCGTGTAAGTGCGTGTAAGTGTATATAAGTGCAGTTTACGTTTGTGTAAGTACGTGTAAGTGCGTGTAAGTTTTATAAGTGTGTGTAAGTGCGTGTAAGTGCATGTAAGTACGTGTAAGTATGTGTAAGTACGTGTAAGTGCAAGTAAGTGCGTGTAAGTATGTGTAAGTGCATGTAAGCACGAGTAAGTGCGTGTAAGTACGTGTAAGTGCGTGTAAGTGCATGTAAGTACATGTAAGTACGTGTAAGTATGTGTAAGTGCATGTAAGCACGAGTAAGTGCGTGTAAGTACGTGTAAGTGCGTGTTACTGGGTGTAAGTGCAAGTAAGTGCGTGTACGTACGTGTAAGTGCATGTAAGTGCGTGTAAGTATGTATAAGTGTGTATAAGTGCGTGTAAATGTGTGTAAGTGCGTGTAAGTGCGTGTAAGTACGTGTACATATGTGTACGTGCTTGTAACTGCGTATAAGTGTGTTTAAGTGTGTGTAAGTGCGTGTAAGTGCGGTTTAAGTTCGTGTAAGTGTCTGTAAGTACGTGTCAGTGCGTGTAAGTGCGGTTTAAGTACGTGTAGTCTTGTGTAAGTTCGTGTAAGTTTGTGTATGTACGTGTAAGTGCGTGTAAGTGTGTGTAAGTGCGTGTAAGTGTGTGTAAGTGCGTGTAAGTATGTGTAAGTTTGTACAAGTGCGTGTAAGTGCATCTAAGTGCGTGTAAGTTTGTACAAGTATGTGTAAGTGTGTGTAAGTTCGTGTAAGTGCGTGTAAGTGCGTGTAAGTGCGTGTTAGTGCATGTACGTACGTGTAAGTGCGTGTAAGTTCGTGTAAGTATGCGTTAGTACGTGTACATTTGTGTAAGTGCGTGTGAGTTTGTGTAAGTGCATGTAAGTGCGTGTAAGTATCTCTAAGTTCGTATAAGAGCGTGTAAGTGTATGTAAGTGCGTGTAAGTACGTGTAAGTGTGTGTAAGTCCGTGTAAATACGTGTAAGGGCATGTAAGTGCGTATAAGTATGTGTAAGTGCTCGTAAGTGTGTGTAAGTGCGTGTAAGTGCCTGTAAGTGCGTATAAGTGCGTATACGTTTGTGTAAGTGCGTCTAAGTACGTGTAAGTGCGTGTAAGTGCATGTAAGTACGTGTAAGTGTGTGTAAGTGCATGTAAATGTGTGTAAGTGTGTGTAAGCACGTGTAAGTATATGTAGGTGCATGTAAGTGCGTGTAAGTGTGTGTAAGTGAACGTAAGTTCGTGTAGGTGCGTATAAGTGCGTGTAAGTATGTGTATGTGTGTGTAAGTGCGTTACGTTGGATGTAAGTTCATGTAAGTGCGTGTAAGTGCGTGTAAGTGTGTGTAAGTGCGTGTAGGTGCGTGTAAGTATGTAAGTGTATTAAGTGTGTGTTTGTGCGTGTAAGTGCGTATAAGTGTGTGTAAGTGCGTGTAGGTGCGTGTAAGTATGTAAGTGTATTAAGTGTGTGTTTGTGCGTGTAAGTGCGTATAAGTGTGTGTAAGTGCGTGTAAGTTTGTATAAGTGCATGTAAGCATGTGTAAGTGCGATTTCGTGCGTGTAAGTACGTGTAAGTGTGTGTAAGTGCATGTAAGTATGTATAAGTTCGTGTAAGTGCGTGTAAGTGCGTGTAAATGCGTGTAAGTACGTGTAAGTACCTGTAAGTGTGTGTAAGTGTGTGTAAGTGCATGTAAGTGCGTGTAAATTTGTGTACGTTTGTGTAAGTGCATGTAAGTATGTGTAAGTGTGTGTAAGTATGTGTAAGTACATACAAGTGTGTGTCAGTGCGTTTAAGTACGTGTAAGTGTGTGTATATATGTATAAGTACGTGTAAGTGCGTATAAGTGCGTGTAAGTGTGTGTAAGTGCGTGTAAGTGCGTGTAAGTGTGTGTAAGTGCGTGTAAGTGTGTATAAGTTTGTGTAAGTGAATGTAAGTATGTGTAAGTTCGTGTAAGTGCGTGTAAGTGCGTGTAAGTGTGTGTAAGTGTGTAAGTGCGTGTAAGTGCGTGTTAGTGCGTGTAAGTTTGTGTAAGTGCGTGTAAGTTTGTATAAGTGCGTGTAAGTTCGTGTAAGTGCGTGTAGGCAAGTATAAGTGTGAGTTCGTGCGTGTAAGTACGTGTAAGTACGTGTAAGTACGTGTAAGTGTATACAAGTGCGTATAAGTTTGTGTAAGTGTGTGTAAGTGCGTACAAGTGCGTGTAAGTGTGTATAAGTGCGTTTAAGTATGTGTTAGTGCGTGTAAGTGCGTGTAAGTGCGTGTAAGTACGTCTAAGTGTATGTAAGTGCATGTAAGTTTGTGTAAGTGCGTGTAAGTTTGTGTAAGTGTGTGTAACTGCGTGTAAGTGCGTGTAAGTATGTGTAAGTGCGTGCAAGTGCGTGTAAGTACGTGTAAGTGTGTGTAACTACAAGTAAGTGTATGTAAGTACATGTAAGTACGAGTAAGTGCGTGTAAGTGCATGAAAGTATGTGTAAGTACATGGAAGTGCGTATAAGTATGTGTACATTCGTGCAAGTGCGTGTAAGTGCATGTAAGTACGTCTAAGTGTGTGTAAGTGTGTGTAAGTGAGTATAAGTGCGGTTTAAGTTGGTGTAACTGCATGTAAGTGCGTGTAAGTGCATGTAAGTACGTCTAAGTGTGTGTAAGTGTGTGTAAGTGAGTATAAGTGCGGTTTAAGTTGGTGTAACTGCATGTAAGTGCGTGTAAGTGTGTGTAAGTACGTGTAAGTACGTGTAAATGTGTGTAAGTGCGTGTAAGTGTGTGTAGGTGCGTGTAACTTCGTGTAAGTACGTGTAAGTACGTGTAAGTATGTGTAAGTACGTATAAGTGCGTGTAAGTGCGTGTAAGTGTGTGTAGGTGCGTGTAACTTCGTGTAAGTACGTGTAAGTACGTGTAAGTATGTGTAAGTACGTATAAGTGCGTGTAAGTGCGTGCAAGTGTGTGCAAGTGCATGCAAGTGCGTTCAAGTGCGTGTAAGTGTGTGTAAGTGTGTGTAAGTGTATGTAAGTACGTATAAGTGCTTGTAAGCACGTGTAAGTGCGTGTAAGTGTGTGTAAGTGTGTGTAAGTTCGTATAAGTATGTGTGAGTGCGTGTAAGTGCATGTAAATGCATGTAAGTGCATGTAAGTACGTGTAAGTGGGTGTAAGTGCGTGTAAGTGCGTGTAAATGAGTGTAAGTGTGTGTAAGTGCGTTTAAGTGCATGTAGGTGTGTGTAAGTGCGTGTAAGTTTGTGTAGGTGCGTGTAAGTACGTGTAAGTGCGTGTAAGTATGTGTAAGTGCGTATAAGTACGTGTAAGTGCGTGTAAGTGCTTGTCAGTGCGTGTAAGTACGTGTAAGTGCGTGTAGGTTTGTGTAAGTGCGTGTTAGTGCGTGTAAGTGCGTGTACGTATGTGTAAGTACGTATAGTTGCATGTCAGTGCGTGTAAGTGGGTGTAAGTACGTGTATGTATGTATAAGTGCGTGTAAGTACGTGTAAGTGTGTGTAAGTACGTGTAAGTATATCTAAGTGTGTGTAAGTGCATATAATTGCGTATAAGTGTGTGAAAGTACGTGTAAGTTCTTGTAAGTCTGTGTAAGTGTGTATAAGTGCGTATACGTTTGTGTAAGTGTGTGTAAGTGCGTGTAAGTGCGTATAAATGTATGTAAGTGCGTGTAAATACGTGTAAGTGTGTGTAAGTGCGTGTAAGTGTGTGTAAGTGCGTGTAAGTGCGTGTAAGTGCGTGTAAGTGCGTGTAAGTGCATGTAAGTGCATGCAAGTGGGTGTAAGTGCGTGTAAGTTCGTGTAGGTTTATGTAAGTGCGTGTAAGTGCGTGTAAGTGCATCTAAGAGCGTGTAAGTGTGTGTTAATGCGTTTAAGTGCTGTTTAAGTTTGTGTAAGTGCGTGTAAGTGCATGTAAGTGGGTGTAAGTGCGTGTAAGTGCGTGTAAGTATGGTTACCGGATGTTATCTTGTGTAAGTTCGTGTAAATATGTGTAAGTATGTGTAAGTGCATATAAGTGCATGTAAGTGCGTGTAAGTGTGTGTAAGTGCGTGTAAGTGCGTGTAAGTACGTGTAAGTGCATGTAAGTACGTGTAAGTGCGTATAAGTGCGTGTAAGTACGTATAAGTGCGTGTTAGTGTGTGTAAGTGTGTGTAAGTGCGTGTAAGTGCGTGTAAGTACGTGTAAGTGCATGTAAGTACGTGTAAGTGCGTATAAGTGCGTGTAAGTACGTATAAGTGCGTGTTAGTGTGTGTAAGTGTGTGTAAGTGCGTATACGTGCGTGTAAGTGCGTATAAATGCGTGGAAGTGCATGTAAGTGCATGTAGGTACGTGTAAGTGCGTGTAAGTGTGTGTACGTACATTTAAGTACGTATAAGTGTGTGTAAGTGCCTGCAAGTGCGTATAAGTGTGTGTAAGTGCGTGAAAGTGCGTGTAAGTGTGTCTGAGTGCGTGTAAGTGCGTGGAAGTGCATGTAACCGTGTGTAAGTGCGTGTAAGTGTGTGTAAGTGCGTATAAGTGCGTATACGTATGGTTTAAGTATGTGTAAGTTTGTGTAAGTTCGTGTAAGTGCGTGTAAGTGCGTGTAAGTATGTGTAAGTGCGTGTAAGTGCGTGTAGGTGTATGTAAGTGCGTATAGGTGCGTGTAAGTGCGTGTAAGTAAGTGTAAATGCGTATACGTATGTACAAGTGCGTGTAAGTGCGTGTATGTGTGTGTAAGTACGTTTAAGTGCCTGTAAGTGCGTGTAAGTAAGTGTAAATGCGTATACGTATGTACAAGTGCGTGTAAGTGCGTGTATGTGTGTGTAAGTACGTTTAAGTGCCTGTAAGTGCGTGTAAGTGCGTGTAAGTGCATGTAAGTGCGTGTAAGTGTGTGTAAGTGCGTGTAGGTACGTATAAGTGTGTTTAAGTGCGTATAAGTGTGTGTAAGTGCGTGTAAGTATGTGTAAGTGCGTGTAAGTGTGTATAAGTGCGTGTAAGTGCGTAAAAGTGTGTGTAAGTGCTTGTAAGTATGTGTAAGTGTGTGTAAGTACGTGTAAGTGCGTGTAAGTGTGTGTAAGTGCTTGTAAGTATGTGTAAGTGTGTGTAAGTACGTGTAAGTGCGTGTAAGTGTGTGTAAGTGCATGTAAGTGCATGTAAGTTCATATAAGTACGTGTAAGTTCGTGTCAGTGTGTTTAAGTGCGTGTAAGTGTGTGTAAGTACGTATAAGTGTATGTAAGTACACGTAAGTGCGTGTAAGTAAGTGTAAGTGTGTGTAAGTGCGTGTAAGTACGTGTAAGTGCGGTTTATGTGGATCTAAATTCGTGTAAGTTCGTGTAAATGCGTGTACGTGCGTGTAAGTGTGTGTAAGTATGTGTAAGTGTGTGTAAGTGCGTGTAAGTGCGTGTAAGTGTGTGTAAGTTCATGTAAGTGCTCGTGAGCACGTGTAAGTGCGTGTAAGTGCGTGTAAGTGCGTGGAAGTTTGTGTAAGTGCGTATGAGTTCATGTAAGTACGTGTAAGTGCATGTAAGTGCATGTAAGTACGTTCAAGTGCGTGTAAGTTTGTGTAAGTGCGTGTAAGTGTGTGTAAGTTCGTGTAAGTGCGTGTAAGTGCGTGCAAGTGTGTGTAAGTGCTCGTATGTGCGTGTCAGTGCGTGTAAGTGCATGTAACTTTGTGTAAGTGCGTGCAAGTGTGTGTAAGTGCATGTAAGTGCGTGTAAGTGAATTTAAGTGTGTATAAGTGCGTATAAGTACGTATAAGGTTATGTAAGTTCGTGTAAGTGCGTGTAAGTACATGTAAGTCTTTGTAAGTGTGTATAAGTGCGGTTTAAGTTCGTGTAAGTATGTGTAAGTGCGTGTAAGTACGTGTCAGTGCGTGTCAGTACGTGTAAGTGCGTGTAAGTGTAGTTTAAGTGCGTGTAATGTTGTGTAAGTTTGTGTAAGTGCGTGTAAGTGCGTGTAAGTGCGTGTAAGTGCGTGTAAGTGTGTCTAAGTGCATCTAAGTGCATGTAAGTTTATGCAAGTACGTGTAAGTGCTGTTTAAGTTCGTGTAAGTGTGTGTAAGTACGTATAAGTGCGTGTAACTATGTGTAAGTGCGTGTAAGTGCGTGTAAGTGTGTTTAAGTATGTGTAAGTGCGTGTAAGTGTGTGTAAGTACGTCTAAGTTCGTGTAAGTGCGTATACGTGCGTGTAAGTGCGTGTAAGTACGTGTACGTGCATGTAAGCATGTGTAAGTGTGTGTAAGTGCGTGTAAGTGCGTGTAAGTGGGTGTAAGTACGTGTAAGTGCAAGTAAGTACGTGTAAGTACGTACAAGTGTGTGTTAGTGCGTATAAGTGCGTGTAAGTATGTGTAAGTGCGTGTAAGTGTGTGTAAGTGTGTGTAAGTACGTGTAAGTACGTGTACGTTCGTGTAAGTGCGTGTAAGTGCGTGTAGGTGCGTTTAAGTGTGTGTAAGTACGTGTAAGTGTGCTTTAAGTTCATGTAAGTGTGTATAAGTGCGTATAAGTGCGTATAAGTGCGTGTAAGTGCATGTAAGTGCAGGTTAAGTGCGTGTAATTTCGTCTAAGTTCGTGTAAGTGTGTGTAAGTAGGTGTAAGTGTAGGTAAGCATGTAAGTGCGTGTAAGTGCGTGTAAGTGCATGTAGGTACGTGTAATTTTGTGTAAGTGCGTGTAAGTGCGTGTTAGTACATGTAAGTGCGTGTAAGTACGTGTAAGTACGTGTAAGTGCATGTAAGTGCATCGAATTGCGTGTAAGTTTGTGCAAGTGCGTGTAAGTGCGTGTAAGTTTGTATAAGTGCGTGTAAGTATGTGTAAGTGCGTGTAAGTGCATGTAAGTGTGTGGAAGTACGTGTAAGTGTGTGTATTTGTGTATAAGTGTGTGTAAGTACATGTAAGTGTGTGTAAATGCGTGTAAGTTTGTGTAAGTACGTCTTAGTGCGTGTACGTTCATGTAGGTGCGTGTAAGTGCATGTAAGTGCATGCAAGTGCGTGTAAGGTGCGTGTAAGTTTGTTTAAGTGTGTGTAAATGGGTGTAAGTGCGTGTAAGTACATGTAAGTACGTGTAAGTACGTGTAAGTTTGTGTATGTGTGTGTAAGTGCGTGTAAGTGTGCGTAAGTACGTGTAAGTGCGTGTAAGTGCTTGTATGTGCGTGTAAGTGCGTGTAAGTGCATGTAAGTGTGTGTAATTTTGTATAAGTGCATGCAAGTGCGTGGAAGTGCATGTAAGTGCGTGTAAGTGCGTGTAAGTACATGTAAGTACGTGTAAGTACGTGTAAGTTTGTGTATGTGTGTGTAAGTGCGTGTAAGTGTGCGTAAGTACGTGTAAGTGCGTGTAAGTGCTTGTATGTGCGTGTAAGTGCGTGTAAGTGCATGTAAGTGTGTGTAATTTTGTATAAGTGCATGCAAGTGCGTGGAAGTGCATGTAAGTGCGTGTAAGTGCATGTAAGTACGCGTAAGTGCGTGTAAGTATGTGTAAGTGCGTGTAAGTGCTTGTAAGTGTGTGCAAGTGCATGTAAGTGCGTGTAAGTACGTGTAAGTACGTGTAAGTACGTGTAAGTGCGTGTAAGTGTGTGTAAGTGTGTGTAAATGTGTGTAAGTGCGTGTAAGTGCGTGTAAGTATGTGTACATCTGTGTAAATGCTTGTAACTGCGTGTAAGTGTGTATAAGTGTGTGTAATTGCGTGTAAGTGCGGTTTAAGTTCGTGTAAGTGTGTGTAAGTGCGTGTCAGTGCGTGTAAGTGCGGTTTAAGTACGTGTAATCTTGTGTAAGTTCGTGTAAGTGTGTATAAGTGCGTCTAAGTACGTGTAAGTGCATGTATGTGCGTGTAAGTGTGTATAAGTGCGTGTAAGTGCGTGTAAGTATGTGTAAGTTCGTATAAGTGCGTGTAAGTGCATCTAAGTGCGTGTAAGTTTGTGCAAGTGCGTGTAAGTGTGTGTAAGTTTGCGTAAGTGTGTGTAAGTGCGTCTAAGTGTGTGTAAGTGCGTGTAAGTGTGCGTAAGTACGTGTAAGTGCGTGTAAGTGCGTGTACGTTCGTATAAGTGCGTGTAAGTACGTGTAAGTGCTTGTAAATGCGTGTAAGTTCGTGTAAGTGCGTGTAAGCATGTGTGAGTGCGAGTTCGTGCATGTAAGTGCGTGTAAGTGTGTATAAGTGCGTATAAGTGCGTGTAAGTGCGTGTAAGTCTGTGTAAGTTCGTATAAGTGCGTGTAAGTGCGTCTAAGTGCGTGTAAGTTTGTGCAAGTGCGTGTAAGTGTGTGTAAGTTTGCGTAAGTGTGTGTAAGTGCGTCTAAGTGTGTGTAAGTGCGTGTAAGTGTGCGTAAGTACGTGTAAGTGCGTGTAAGTGCGTGTACGTTCGTATAAGTGCGTGTAAGTACGTGTAAGTGCTTGTAAATGCGTGTAAGTTCGTGTAAGTGCGTGTAAGCATGTGTGAGTGCGAGTTCGTGCATGTAAGTGCGTGTAAGTGTGTATAAGTGCGTGTAAGTGCGTGTAAGTATGTGTAAGTTCGTATAAGTGCGTGTAAGTGCATCTAAGTGCGTGTAAGTTTGTGCAAGTGCGTGTAAGTGTGTGTAAGTTTCCGTAAGTGTGTGTAAGTGCGTCTAAGTGTGTGTAAGTGCGTGTTAGTGCATGTAAGTACGTGTAAGTGCGTGTAAGTTCGTGTAAGTATGTGTTAGTGCGTGTACATTCGTGTAAGTGCGTGTGAGTGTGTGTAAGTACATGTAAATGCGTGTAAGTACGTCTAAGTTTGTATAAGTGCGTGTAAGTGCATGTAAGTGCGTATAAGTGCGTGTAAGTGTGTGTAAGTGCGTGTAAATACGTGTAAGTGCATGTAAGTGCGTATAAGTGTGTGTAAGTGCTTGTAAGTGTGTGTAAGTGCGTGTAAATGCGTGTAAGTGCGTATACGTTCGTATAAGTGCGTGTAAGTACGTGTAAGTGCGTGTAAGTGCGTGTAAGTATATGTAAGTACGTATAAGTATGTGTAAGTGCATGTAAATGTGTGTAAGTGTGTGTAAGCGCATGTAAGTGCATGTAGGTGCATGTAAGTGCGTGTAAGTGAACGTAAGTTCGTGTAGGTGCGTATAAGTGCGTGTAAGTATGTGCAAGTGTAAGTGCGTGTAAGTGGATATAAGTTCATGCAAGAGCGTGTAAGTGCGTGTAAGTGCGTGTAAGTACGTGTAAGTGCTTGTAAATGCGTGTAAGTTCGTGTAAGTGCGTGTAAGTGTGTGTAAGTGGGTGTAAGTACGTGTAAGTGCTTGTAAATGCGTGTAAGTTCGTGTAAGTGCGTGTAAGTGCGTGTAAGTGTGTGTAAGTGCTTGTAAGTATGTGTAAGTGCGTATAAGTGCGTGTAAGTGCGTGTAAGTGCGTGTAAGTATGTAAGTGTATTAAGTGTGTGTTTGTGCGTGTAAATGAGTGTAAGTGTGTGTAAGTGCGTGTAAGTTCGTGTAAGTGCGTGTAAGCATGTGTGAGTGCGAGTTCGTGCATGTAAGTGCGTGTAAGTGTGTGTAAGTGCATGTAAGTATGTGTAAGTTCGTGTAAGTGCGTGTAAGTGCGTGTAAGTGCGTATAAGTATGTGTAAGTACATGTATGTGTGTGTAAGTGTGTGTAAGTGCATGTAAGTACGTGTAAGTTTGTGTAAGTTTGTGTAAGTACATGTGAGTATGTGTAAGTGTGTGAAAGTTTGTGTAAGTGTGTGTAAGTATGCGTAAGTACGTACAAGTGTATGTCTGTGCATGTAAGTGCGTGTAAGTGTGTGTTTATATGTATAAGTGCGTGTAAGTGCGTATAAGTGCATATAAGTGTGTGTAAGTGCGTGTAAGTGCGTATAAGTGTGTGTAAGTGGGTGTAAATGTGTATAAGTTTGTGTAAGTGCATGTAAGTACGTGTAAGTTCGTATAAGTGCGTGTAAGTACGTGTAAGTGTGTGTAAGTGTGCAAGTGCGTGTAAGTGCGTGTTAGTGCGAGTAAGTTTGTGTAATTGCGTGTTAGTTCGTATATGTGCGTGTAAGTTTGTGTAAGTGCGTGTAGGCATGTATAAGTGTGAGTTCGTATATGTAAGTGCGTGTAAGTACGTGTAAGTACGTGTAAGTGTATACAAGTGCATGTAAGTTTGTGTAAGTGCGTGTAAGTGCGTATAAGTATATGTAAGTACGTCTAAGTATGTGTAAGTGTATGTAAATGTGTGTAAGTGTGCGTAAGCGCATGTAAGTGCATGTAGGTGCATGTAAGTGCGTGTAAGTGAAAGTAAGTTCGTGTAGGTGCGTATAAGTGCGTGTAAGTATGTGTAAGTGTAAGTGCGTGTAAGTGGATGAAAGTTCATGTAAGAGCGTGTAAGTGCGTGTAAGTGCGTGTAAGTGCGTGTAAGTGTGTGTATATATGTATAAGTGCGTGTAAGTGCATATAAGTGCGTATAAGTGTGTGTAAGTGCGTGTAAGTACGTGTAAGTGCGTGTAAGTGCGTGTAAGTACGTGTAAGTGTATGTAAGTGCATGTAAGTTTGTGTAAGTGTGTGTACGTTTGTGTAAGTGTGTGTAACTGCGTGTAAGTGCGTATAAGTGCGTGCAAGTGCGTGTAGGTGCGTGTAAGTGTGTGTAAGTACAAGTAAGTGTGTGTAAGTACGTGTAATTGGGAGTAAGTGTGTGTAAGTGCATGAAAGTATGTGTAAGTGCGTGGAAGTGCGTATAAGTATGTGTACATTCGTGCAAGTGCATGTAAGTGCATGTAAGTACGTCTAAGTGTGTGTACGTGTGTGTAAGTGAGTATAAGTGCGGTTTAAGTTGGTATAAGTGCGTGTAAGTGCGTGTAAGTGTGTGTAATTATGTGTAAGTGCGTGTAAATGTGTGTAAGTGCGTGTAAGTGTGTGTAATTATGTGTAAGTGCGTGTAAATGTGTGTAAGTGCGTGTAAGTGTGTGTAGGTGCGTGTAACTTCGTGTAAGTGCGTGTAAGTACGTGTAAGTACGTGTAAGTACGTATAAGTGCGTGTAAGTGCGTGCAAGTGTGTGCAAGTGCATGCAAGTGCGTGAAAGTGCGTGTATGTGTGTGTAAGTGTGTGTAAGTGCGTGTAAGTACGTGTAAGTGCGGTTTATGTGGGTCTAAATTCGTGTAAATTCATGTAAATGCGTGTAAGTGCGTGTAAGTGTGTGTAAGTATGTGTAAGTGTGTGTAAGTGCGTGTAAGTACGTGTAAGTGTGTGTAAGTGCATGTAAGTGCTCGTAAGCACGTGTAAGTGCGTGTAAGTGCGTGTAAGTGC
>SZWC01000108.1:557790-574744 GCA_023375785.1 Penium margaritaceum | reverse complement strand
AACTCTTTAAAATCCACAAACCAAGTGCGGTTGCAGGTCATGTGGCGGGTGCTGCCAGAAACAAGAATCCAGGCAAGAATGCCTGCGGCAAGGAGAAAGGCACTGTCAATGGAGCACAACGCCAGTTCTTCCATGATGAAGTCAGCAGTGTTGGATGGTGATTGCTGGTTTGAAGTTGACAGGGATGGAGCTGTTGGTGTGTCATCAACAGAGGGGATGAAGTTGATTGCCGTGTTGCTTGTCCCACTGGTTTGATGTCCAATAGCCTCCATTTGATGCATGAGTTGTGACCATCCTTGAAACATCTGCGTCATCATTTGCTGCAAATTTCCAATAAGACTTGAGTCTACTTGTGCTGATGACGGTTCAGTAGTGAGAAGCGCATGTTGGGGAGCTGGGAAGCGCGGTCGTTGCGGTTTGTCGCAATATCTGTTCAAGTGTCCAAACTGCTGGCAATTCCAGCATTTTACATATTCAAAGCCTTTGCTGCCTGGTGCACCAGGTGGGATAATGCCGCTTTGAGAGTGAAGCCGCTGAGGAGGTTGTAAAGAAAAATGGGAATTTGCAATTCCTCCTTGTCCATGGCCTTGAAACCTGGGCCGATGGTTATGATGGTTTTGATGTCCCATCCTGGCTGCCAGAGCTGCTTCAATGCCATCTGGAGTTTTGAGATTTTTTTCTTCTGCGCGCAATAGGGTCTCACAAGCACGTTCAAGGGTTAGTTTGTATGCTCCAACTGGTGCTGGTGCTTGTGCTAGTACTGTTGGAGCTCCTTGATTTGCATTAGCTCCTGCTTGTCCTCCTGGAGCTGGTAGGAGTCTGGCTGCTTCAAGAGTTTGTAGCCTTGAATCAAAGGTTGCCCCTTGTTCTTGAAATGCCAGGAGTTGTTCAAATGTTGTGTCAAATCTGGTGGGTAGACTGGCAAACAACCGTAGTACGACCACCTTTTCAGATAGCGCCTGTCCCATGGACTTGATTCTTTCAACAAGCTGCTTCAAATGTGTCACGTGGTCCTCCAGTCTGGTGGTGTCACTCATCTTCAGCTCACAGAACTGAATGAACAGGTTATGAAGTTCGGAGTCGCTGACTGTGTGATAACGTTGTCTTAAGGAAATCCATGCGATCCTTGGATTCAAAGTATCGTTGTTGTCTTTGATAAAAAATGTCAGTCTGTCTGAAAGTTGCATGGCCAGAATAGCGAAGGACTGATCGCAGCGTCTCTTCCATTGTCATTTCTCTTCAGCAGTTGCGTTTGCAGCAAGAGTTTCTTCAGGGTGATCTGAATCAACTCCCCATAATCCTTTGGCTAGAAACACCATCTTCATGTTGAATACGAATTCGTTGTAGTCTGCTCCGTCAAATGGCTGTATCTTGAAGTGATCACCCATGACGCCTCCACTGATGCTCGCCATGGCTTCTGTTGTTGTCGTTAGATGGTAGGGAACAGCGCAACCAGTCTGCAAAGTGTTTTGCGCCACACCTGCTCTGATATCAGTTGTTGTAAGCTATGATCGTTGAATGTCACAAAACAGATGCGACACAGTGCAGAACCAATTGCAGAATCAGTGAAGATCAACACAGGCTCACTCAGCCAGATCTACACACTGCAATGAGAGAGGAAGGAAGTCTCTTTCATAAACTCCAAGTACTGGGTGCAGAGCACCTACAATCTAGGTAGACTAGAATAGAATAAAAGAGGAGAATGAGCCAGGCTAAATACCTTGCTCGTCTTCGCTGCTGCTCGTCTCGCTCTGCTGAACAGTGGTGCCGTCCGCAGCTGCCGTCTTCAAAACTACCGGCTTCGCTCGGCTGTTGTTTGGGTATTGTTTGGATGTTTTCGCTTCCGGTAGATGACCACCGCTTGAACGTGGTCTTGACTCTCAAATGCTATCCCTGGTACCTCTGTGTATATATTCATTAGTCGTCGGCCGTAGATCGTCCATCGGACGGTGGCCGTATCATCAACCGCTCGATAGATATCGATCGGTTATGCTCCCCCCCTGATGTCCGAACCCTGCCGTTACTCTTCTTTCTGCGGACGGACAGTCCGGTCACTTGTGGCTCACCTTCTGCCGAGTGTGCCACGTCGGCCTCCTGCTTAGGTACCACCCAAGCTTCCGCAACACCGAACCACTTGAAGTAAGTACGCAATAATCCACTGGATGTATGTCACGCGTCATCACTACACTTATCGAAATACAGGTACATCAGTGGGCAGGGGAGGCACGGCAATGTCCTCTCTCCTGACCCCGGGCACGGGTAGTTGATAGGGTAGAGTAGGTCACGGAGGGGCAGGCGAGAGGTGCCAGTACCTCTCCCCTGCCTCTATGTGGTTTTTGCCTTTTTTGTGAAATTCATATCCAACACGTGTAAGTGTGTGTAAGTGCATGTAAGTGTGTGTAAGTGTGTGTAAGTGCGTGTAAGTGCGGTTTAAGTTTGTGTAAGTGCGTGTAAGTGCGTGTAAGTGCGTGTCAGTGCGTGTAAGTGTGGTTTAAGTACGTTTAATTTCGTGTATGTTCGTGTAAGTGTGTGTAAGTGCCTGTAAGTGTGTATAAGTGTGTGTAAGTGCGTGTAAGTGTACGTAAGTGCGTGTAAGTGCATGCAAGTACGTGTAAGTGCATGTAAGTGCGTGTTAGTGCGTGTAAGTGCGTGTAAGTGCATGTAAGTGCGTGTAGGTGCGTGTAATTTTGTGTAAGTGCGTATAAGTGCGTGTTAGTGCGTGTAAGTGCGTGTAAGTGCATGTAAGTGCGTGTAGGTGCGTGTAATTTTGTGTAAGTGCGTATAAGTGCGTGTTAGTGCGTATAAGTGCGTGTAAGTGCGTGTAAGTGCATGTACGTGTCTGTAAGTGTGTGTAAGTGCGTGTACGTGAGTATAAGTGCGTCTAAGTGTGTGTATATTTGTGCAGGTGCATGTAAGTGCGTGTAAGTGCGTGTAAGTGCGTGTCAGTGCGTGTAAGTGCGTGTAAGTGCGTGTAAGTGCATGTACGTACGTGTACGTGCGTGTACGTGTGTGTAAGTGTGTGTCAGTGCGTATAAGTGCAGTTTAAGTACGTGTATTTTTTTGTAAGTTCGTGTAAGTGCGTGTAAGTATGTGTAAGTGCGTCTAAGTACGTGTAAGTGCGTGTTAGTGCGTATAAGTGCAGTTTAAGTACGTGTATTTTTTTGTAAGTTCGTGTAAGTGCGTGTAAGTATGTGTAAGTGCGTCTAAGTACGTGTAAGTGCGTGTAAATGCATGTAAGTGCGTGTAGGTGCGTGTAAGTGTGTGTTAGTGCATGTAAGTGCGTGTAAGTGGGTATAGGTGTGTGTCATTTTCTGTAAGTGCGTGTAAGTGCGTGTTAGTGTGAGTAAGTGCATGTAAGTGCGTGTAAGTGGGTATAGGTGTGTGTCATTTTCTGTAAGTGCGTGTAAGTGCGTGTTAGTGTGAGTAAGTGCATGTAAGTACATGTAAGTGTGTGTAAGTATGTGTAAGTGTGTGTAAGTACGTATAAGTGCGTGTAAGAGCGTCTAAGTGCGTGTAAGTTCATACAAGTGTGTGTAAGTGCGTGTACGTTTGTATAAGTGCGTGTAAGTGCGTGTAAGTGCGTGTAAGTGCATGTAAGTGCATGTATGTGCGTGTAAGTACGTGTAAGTGGGTGTAAGTGCGTGTAAGTACGTGTAAGTTCGTGTAAGTACGTGTTAGTGCGTGTACGCTCGTGTAAGTGTGTGTAAGTACGTGTAAGTGGGTGTAAGCGTGTGTAAGTTTGTGTAAGTGTGTTTAAGTGCGTGTAAGTGCGTGTAAGTGCGTGTAAGTGCGTGTAAGTACGTGTAAGTGCGTGTAAGTGTGTGTAAGTACGTGTAAGTGGGTGTAAGCGTGTGTAAGTTTGTGTAAGTGTGTTTAAGTGCGTGTAAGTGCGTGTAAGTGCGTGTAAGTGCGTGTAAGTACGTGTAAGTGCCTGTATGTACGTATAAGAGCGTGTAAGTGCGTGTAAGTGTGTATAAGTACTTGTAAGTATGTGTAAGTGCGTGTAAGTGCCTGTAAGTTTGTGTAAGTGCGTGTAAGTGTGTGTAAGTGCGTGTAAGTGCGTGTAAGTGTGTATAAGTACTTGTAAGTATGTGTAAGTGCGTGTAAGTGCCTGTAAGTTTGTGTAAGTGCGTGTAAGTGTGTGTAAGTGCGTGTAAGTGCGTGTAAGTGTATGTAAGTGCGTGTAAGTGTGTGTACGTACGTGTAAGTGCGTGTAAATACGTGTAAGTGTGTGTACGTGCGTGTAAGTGCATGCAGGTGCGTATAAGTGTGTATAAGTGTACGTAAGTTCGTGTAGGTGCGAGTAAGTACGTGTAAGTGTGTATAAGTATGTAAGTGCGTGTAAGTGCGTGTAAGTGCGTGTATATGGATGTAAGTTCGTGTAAGAGCGTGTAAGTACGTGTAAGTACATGTAAGTGTGTGTAAATGCGTGTAAGTTTGTGTAAGTGTGTGTAAGTGTGTGTAAGCGCATGTAAGTTCGTGTAAGTGCGTGTAAGTGTGTGTAAGTGTGTGTAAGTGTGTGTAAGTGCGTGTAAGTGCGTGTAAGTGCGTCTAAGAGCGTGTAAGTGCATGTAAGTGTGTGTAAGTACTCGTAAGTACGTGTAAGTGTGTGTAAGTGCGTGTAAGTTTGTGTAAGTGCGTGTAAGTGTGTGTAAGTGCGTGTAAGTGCGTGTAAGTGCGTGTAAGTACGTGTAAGTACGTGTAAGTACGTGTAAATGTGTGTAAGTATGTTTTAGTGCGTGTAAGTGCATGCAGGTGCGTGTAAGTGTGTGTAAGTGCACGAAAGTTTGTGTAGGTACGGGTAAGTATGTGTAAGTGCGTGTAAGTATGTGTAAGTGTGTGTAAGTGCATGTAAGTGCGTATTAATGGATATAAGTTTGTGTAAGAGTGTGTAAGTGCATATAAGTGCATGTAAGTGTGTGTAAGTGCGTGTAAGTACGTATAAGTATGTGTAAGTGTGTGTAAGTATGGGTAAGTACGTGTAAGTACGTGTAAGTATGTGTAAGTTTGTGTAAGTGTGTGTAAGTGCGTGTAAGTGCATGTAAGTACGTGTAAGTGCGTGTAAGTGGGTGTAAGTGCGTGTAAGTGCAAAAAAGTGCGTGTAAATGCATGTTAGTGCGTGTAAGTGCGTGTAAATGGGTGTAAGAACGTGTAAGGCCGTGTAAGTGGGTGTAAGTGCGTGTAAGTATGTATAAGTTCGTGTACGTGTGTGTAAGTGCATGTAAGTGCGTGTAAGTGTGTGTAAGTGTGTGTAAGTGCGGTTTAAGTTCGTGTAAGTGCGTGTAAGTGCGTATAAGTGCTTGTCAGTGCGTGTAAGTGCGGTTTAAGAGCGTTTAATTTTGTATACATTCGTGTAAGTGTGTGTAAGTGCCTGTACGTGTGTGTAAGTGTGTGTAAGTACGTGTAAGTGCACGTAAGTGCGTGTAAGTGCGTATAAGGGCGTGCAAGTGCATGTAAGTGCGTGTTAGTACGTGTACGTGCGTGTAAGTGTGTGTAAGTACGTGTAGGTGCATGTAATTTTGTGTAAGTGCGTATAAGTGCGTGTTAGTGCGTATAAGTGCGTGTAAGTACGTGTACGTGCGTGTAAGTGTGTGTAAGTGTGTGTACGTGCGTATAAGTGTGTCTAAGTGTGTGTAAGTTTGTGCAAGTACGTGTAAGTGTGTGTAAGTTCGTGTAAGTGCGTGTAAGTGTGTGTAAGTGCGTGTAAGTGCGTGTAAATGCGTGTAAGTGCGTGTAAATACGTGTAAGTGCAGTTTAAGTTTGTGTAAGTGCGTGTAAGTGTGTATAGTGTGTAAGTGCGTGTAAGTCCATGTAAGTACGTGTAAGTACGTGTAAGTACGTGTAAGTGCAAGTAAGTGCGTGTAAGTATGTGTAAGTCCATGTAAGCACGAGTAAGTGCGTGTAAGTAGGTGTAAGTATGTGTTAGTGGGTGTAAGTGCGTGTAAGTGCTTGTAAGTGCGTATAAGTACGTATACGTATGTGTAAGTGCGTGTAAGTGCGTGTAAGTGTGTGTAAGTATGTATAAGTGCGAGTAAGTGTGTGTAGGTGCGTGTAAGTACGTGTACGTTTGTGTAAGTGCGTATAACTGTGTGTAAGTGCGTGTAAGTGCGGTTTAAGTTCGTATAAGTGCGTGTAAAGACATGTAAGTGTGTGTAAGTGCGTGTAAGTGTGTGTAAGTGCATATAAGTGTGTGTAAGTGCTTGTTAGTGTGTGTAAGTGCGTTTAAGTACGTGTAAGTACGTGTAGGTATGTGTAATTTCGTGTAAGTACGTGTAAGTACGTGTTAGTGCATGTAAGTGCATGTACGTACGTGTAAGTGTGTGTAAGTGCGTGTAAATGTGTGTAAGTATGTGTAAGTGCGTGTAAGTGCGTCTAAGTACGTGTAAGTTCATGCAAATACATGTAAGTACGTGTAAGTTTGTGTAAGAGTGTGTTAGTGTGTGTAAGTGCGTGTAAGTGCGTGTTATTGCATGTAAGAGCGTATAAGTGCGTGTAAGTGCGTGGAAGTGCGTGTAAGTACTTGTTAGTGCGTGCAAGTGTGTGTAAGTACGTGTAAGTGCGTGTAGGTGTGTGTAATTTTGTTTAAGTGCGTATAAGTGCGTGTTATTGCGTATAAGTACGTGTAAGTGCGTGTATGTGCATGTACGTGCGTGTAAGTGTGTATAAGTGCGTGTGCGTGCATATAAGTGCGTCTAAGTGTGTGTAAGTTTGTGCAAGTGTGTGTAAGTGCGTTTAAGTTCGTGTAAGTGTGTATAAGTACGTGTAAGTACGTGTAAGTGCGTGTAAGTGCGTGTAGGTGCATGTAAGTGCGTGTAAGTGCAGTTTAAGTTTGTGTAAGTGCTTGTAAGTACGTGTAAGTTTTTGTAAGTGCGTGTAAGTGCGTGTAAGTGCATGAAAGTACGTATAAGTACGTGTAAGTACGTGTAAGTGCAAGTAAGTGCGTGTAAAAATGTGTAAGTGCATGTAAGTTCGAGTAAGTTTGTGTAAGTACGTGTAAGTGCGTGTTAGTGGGTTTAAGTGCGTGTAAGTGCAAGTAAGTACGTGTAAGTACGTATAAGTGCGTGTAAGTGCATGTAAGTGCGTGTGTGTGTAAATACATGTAAGTGCGTGTAAGTGCATGTAAGTGCGTGTAAGTACGTGTACGTTTGTGTAAGTGCGTGTAACTGTGTGTAAGTGCGTATAAGTGTGTGTAAGTGCGTGTAAGTGCGGTTTAGGTTTGTGTAAGTGTGTATAAGTACATGTAAGTGCGTGTAAGTGTGTGTAAGTGCTTATAAGTGCGTGTAAGTGTGTATCAGTGTGTGTAAGTATGTATAAGTGCGTGTAAGTGCGTGTAGGTGCGTGTAATTTCGTGTAAGTGTGTGTAAGTGCGTGTTAGTACGTGTAAGTGCATGTACGTACGTGTGAGTGCGTGTAAGTACGTGTAAGTGCGTGTAAGTGTGTGTAAGTGCGTGTTAGTACGTGTAAGTGCATGTACGTACGTGTGAGTGCGTGTAAGTACGTGTAAGTGTGTGTAAGTACGTGTAAGTGCGTATAAGTGTGTCTAAGTGCGTGTAAGTTTGTGCAAGTGCGTGTAAGTGCCTGTAAGTTCATGTAAGTATGTGTAAGTGTGTGTAAGTGCGTATAAGTGCGTGTTAGTGCATGTAAATGCGTGTAAGTACGTGTAAGTTCGTGTAAGTGTGTGTTAGTGCGTGTATGTTTGTGTAAGTACGTGTAAGTGCGTGTAAGTGCGTGTAAGTGCGTGTAAGTTTGCGTAAGTGCGTGTAAGTGCGTGTAAGTGCGTGTAAGTGTATGTAAGTGCTCGTAAGTGCGTGTAAGTTAGTGTGAGTGCGTGTAAGTGCGTGTAAGTTTGTGTAAGTGCGTGTAAGTGCGTGTAAGCGTGTACAAGTACGTGTAAGTGCATGTAAGTACGTGTAAGTGCGTGCAAGTGCGTGTAAATGTGTGGAAGTATGTATAAGTGCGTGTAAGTGCATGTAGGTATATGTAAGTGCGTGTAAGTGCACGTAAGTTTGTGTAGGTGCGTATCAGTACGTGTAAGTGCGTGTAAGTATGTATAAGTTCATGTAAGAGCGTGTAAGTGCGTGTAAGTGCGTGTAAGTGCATGTAAGTGCTTATAAATATGTGTAAGATTGTGTAAGTGCGTGTAAGTGTGTGTAAGTGCTTGTAAGTGTGTGTAAGTGCGTATAAGTACCTGTAAGTGCGTGTAAGTACATGTAAGTGCGTGTAAGTGTATAAGTGCGTGTAAGTGCGTGTTTGTGCGTGTAAGTATGTGTAAGTGTGGGTAAGTGCCTATACGTTTGTGTAAGTACGTGTAAGCATGTGTAAGTGCGAGTTCGTACGTGTAAGTGCGTGTAAGTGCGTGTAAGTGCGTGTAAGTGCTTATAAATGTGTGTAAGATTGTGTAAGTGCGTGTAAGTGTGTGTAAGTGCTTGTAAGTGTGTGTAAGTGCGTATAAGTACCTGTAAGTGCGTGTAAGTACATGTAAGTGCGTGTAAGTGTATAAGTGCGTGTAAGTGCGTGTTTGTGCGTGTAAGTATGTGTAAGTGTGGGTACGTGCCTATACGTTTGTGTAAGTACGTGTAAGCATGTGTAAGTGCGAGTTCGTACGTGTAAGTGCGTGTAAGTGTGTGTAAGTGTGCGCAAGTGCGTGTAAGTGCGTGTATGTGTGTGTAAGTGTGTGTAAGTATATGTAAGTGCATGTAAGTACGTGTAAGTGCGTGAAAGTGTATGTAAGTGCGTGTAAGTACGTGTAAGTACGTGTACATGCGTGTAAGTTTGTGTTTGTGTATGTGCGTGAAAGGGTGTGTAAGTGTGTGTAAGTATGTGTAAGTGCGTACAAGTGCGTGTCAATGCGTGTAAGTGCGTGTAAGTGCGTGAATATATGTATAAGTGCGTATAAGTGCGTATAAGTGCGTGTAAGTACGTGTAAGTGTGTATAAGTGCGTGTACTTGCGTGTAAGTGTGTGTAAGTATGTGTAAGTGCGTGTACGTTCGCGTAAGTGCGTGTAAGTGCGTGTAAGTGTGTGTAAGTGTGTAGGTGCATGTAAGTGCGTATTAGTGCGTGTAAGTATGTGTAAGTGCGTGCAAGTTTGTATAAGTGCATGTAAGTTCGTGTAAGTGCGTGTAGGCATGTATAAGTACGACTTCGTGCGTGTAAGTGCGTGTAAGTACGTGTAAGTGCATGTAAGTGCGTATAAGTTCATGTAAGTGCGTGTAAGTGCATATAAGTAAATATAAGTGCGTGTAAGTGCGTGTAAGTGCGTGTAAGTACGTGTAAGTGTGTGTAAGTATGTGCTAGTGCGTGTAAGTGCATGTAAGTGCGTGTAAGTGCGTGTAAGTGCATGTAAGTGCGTGTAAGTGCGTGTAAGTATGTGTAAGTGCGTATAAGTGTGTGTCAGTGCGTGATAGTACGTGTAAGTGTGTGTAAGTACGTGAATTTGTGTGTAAGTGCGTGTAAGTACGTGTAAGTACGTGTAAGTGCGTGTAAGTGCGTGTACGTTCGTGTAAGTGTGTGTAAGTGCATGTATGTACGTGTACATTTGCATAAGTATGTGTAAGTGTGTGTAAGTGTGTTTAAGTATGTGTTAGTGCGTATAAGTACGTGTAAGTGCGTGTAAGTGCGTGTAAGTGTGTGTAAGTACATGTAAGTTTGTTAAAGTGCGTGTAAGTTTGTGTAAGTGTGTGTAAGTGCGTGTAAGTGCGTATACGTACGTGTAAGTGTGTGTAAGTGTGTGCAAGTGCATGCAACTGTGTGTAAGTACATGTAGGTGTGTGTAACTTTGTGTAAGTGCGTGTAAGTACGTGTAAGTACATGTAAGTGCGTGTAAGTGCGTGTAAGTGTGTGCAAGTGCATGCAAGTATGTACAATTGCGTGTAAGTACGTGTAAGTACATGTAAGTGCGTGTAAGTGCGTGTAAGTGTGTGCAAGTGCATGCAAGTATGTACAATTGCGTGTAAGTACGTGTAAGTGCGTGTAAGTGTGTGTAAATGCGTGTAAGTGTGTGTAAGTACTCGTAAGCGTGTATAAGTGCATGTAAGTGTGTGTAAGTGCGTGTAAGTTCGTGTACGTATGTGTGAGTGCGTGTAAGTGCGTGTATGTACATGTAAGTGCATGTAAGTGCGTGTAAGTGCGTGTAAGTACGTCTAAGTGTGTGTAAATGAGTGTATGTGCATGTAAGTGCATTTAAGTGCATGTAGGTGCGTGTAAGTGCGTGTAAGTTTGTGTATGTGGGTGTAATTACGTGTAAGTGCGTGTAAGTATGTGTAAGTGCGTGTAAGTGCGTGTAAGTGTGTGTCAGTGCGTGAAAGGATGTGTAAGTTGATGAAAGTTTGTTTAAGAGCGTGTAAATGTTTATAAATGCGTGTACGTGAGTGTAAGTGCGTGTAAATGCATGTAAGTTCGTGTAAGTGCGTGTAAGTGCATGCAAGTGTGTGTAAGTGCGTGCAAGTGCATGTAAGTGTGTGTAAGTGCGTGTAAGTGCGTGTAAGTGCGTGTAAGTGCGTGTAAGTGTGTGTAAGTAAGTGTGAGTGTGTATAAGTGCGTGTAAGTTTGTGTAAGTGCGTGTAAGTGTATGTAAGTGCGTGTAGGTGCTTGTCAGTATGTGTAAGTGTGTGTAAGTGTGTGTACGTTTGTGTAAGTACGTGTTGGTGCGTGTAAGTATGTGTAAGTATGTGTAAGTGCGTATAATTGCGTGTTAGTGCGTGTAAGTGCGTGTAAGTGTGTGTATGTACATATAAGTGCGTGTAAGTGCGTATAAGTACGTGTAAGTACATGTAAGTGCGTGTCAGTGCGTGTAAGTGTGTGTAAGTACGCATAAGTGCGTATAAGTGTGTGTAAGTGCGTGTAAGCTCGTGTAAGTGTGTGTAAGTGGGTGTAAGTGCGTGTAAGTATGTGTAAGTGCGTGTAAGTGCATGTAAGTATGTGTAAGTGCGTGTAAGTGTGTGTAAGTGTGTGTAAGTTTGTGTAAGTGTGTGTAAGTTCGTGTAAGTGCGTGTAAGTGCACGTAAGTGTGTGTAAGTGCATGTAAATGCGTGTAAGTACGTGTAAGTGCGTATAAGTATGTGTAAGTGCATGTAAGTATGTGTAAGTGCATATAAGTACATGTAAGTGCATGTAAGTGTGTGTAAGTGTGTGTAAGTGCGTGTAAGTGCGTGTAAGTGTGTGTAAGTGCATGTAAGTGTGTGTAAGTGTGTGTAAGTGCGTGTAAGTGCGTGTAAGTTCGTGTAACTTTGTGTAAGTACGTGTAAGTGCGTGTAAGTACGTCTAAGTGTGTGTAAGTGCGTGTAAGTGCGTGTAAGTACGTGTAAGTGCATGTAAGTACGTGTAAGTGTACATAAGTGCATGTAAGTATGATTTATGTGGGTGTAATTTTGTGTAAGTTCGTGTAAATGCGTGTAAGTGTGTGTAAGTGCGTGTAAGTGCGTGTAAGTGCGTGTAGGTGCGTGTAAGTGCGTGTAAGTGCGTGTAAGTGTGTGTAAGTGCGTGTAAGTGCGTGTAAGTGCGTGTAGGTGCGTGTAAGTGCGTGTAAGTGCGTGTAAGTGTGTGTAAGTATGTGTAAGTACGTGTAGGTGCGTGCAAGTGCGTAAAAGTGTGTATAAGTGCATGAAAGTGTGTGTAAGTGCGTCTAAGTACGTGTACGTGTGTGGAAGTGTATGTAAGTATATGTAAGTGCGTGTAAGTGCGTATAAGTACGTATAAGTGCGTATAAGTACGGTTTAAGTGCGTGTAAGTTTGTATAAGTTCGTTTAAGTGCGTGTAAGTGTGTATGAGAGCGTGTAAGTATGTGTAAGTGCGTGTAAGTGCGTGTAGGTATGTGTAAGTGCGTATAAGTACGGTTTAAGTGCGTGTAAGTTTGTATAAGTTCGTTTAAGTGCGTGTAAGTGTGTATGAGAGCGTGTAAGTATGTGTAAGTGCGTGTAAGTGCGTGTAGGTATGTGTAAGTGCGTATAGGTGCGTGTTAGTGCGTGTATGTGCGTGTAAGTGCCTGTAAGTGTGTGCAAGTGCGTGTAAGTATGTGTAAGTGCGTGTAAGTGCGTGTAAGTGTGTGTAAGTGCGTATAAGTGCGTATAAGTGCGTGTAAGTGCATGTAAATTTATGTAAGTTTGTGTAAGTACGTGTAAGTGTGTGTACGTGCGTGTAAGTGCATGGAAGTGCATACAAGTGCGTGTAAGTGTGTGTAAGTGCGTGTAGGTGCGTGTAAGTACGTGTAAGTGCGTGTAAGTGCGTGTAAGTGTGTGTAAGTGCGTGTAGGTGCGTGTAAGTACGTGTCAGTGCGTGTAAGTACGTGTAAGTGTATGTAAGTGCTTGTAAGTATGTGTAAGTGCGTGTAAGTATGTGTAAGTGCGTATACATTCGTGAAAGTACATGTAAGCGCATGTAAGTTTATATAAGTACGTGTAAGTTTGTGTAAGTACGTTGAAGTGCTTGTAAGTACGTGTAAGTACGTGTAAGTGTGTGTAAGTGAATGTAAGTACAAGTAAGTGTGTATAAGTACGTGTAAGTGCGTGTAAGTGCGTGTAAGTGAGTGTAAGTGCGTGTAAGTGCGGTTTAAGTGGGTCTAATTTCGTATAAGTTCGTGTAAATATGTGTATGTCAGTTTAAGTTTGTGTAAGTGCGTGTAAGTACGTGTAAGTACGTGTAAGTGTGTGTAAGTGTGTGTAAGTGCTTGTAAGCGCGTGTAAGTACGTGTAAGTGCGTGGAAGTACGTGTAAGTTTGTGTAAGTGTGTGTAAATGCGTGTAAGTATGTATAAGTGCATGTAAGTACGTGTAAGTACGTGTTAGTGAGTGTAAGTACGTATAAGTGTATGTAAGTGCATGTAAGTGCAAATAAGTGTGTGTAATTGCATGTAAGTACGTATAAGTGTGTGTAAGTATGTCTTAGTGCATGTAAGCGCGTGTAAGTATGTGTAAGTGGGTGTAAGTACGTGTAAGTACGTGTAAGTTCGTGTAAGTACGTGTTAGTGCGTGTACGTTCGTGTAAGTGTGTGTAAATACGTGTAAGTGGGTGTAAGCGTGTGTAAGTTTGTGTAAGTGTGTTTAAGTGCGTGTAAGTGCGTGTAAGTGCGTGTAAGTGTGTGTAAGTACGTGTAAGTGCGTGTATGTACGTATAAGAGCGTGTAAGTATGTGTAAGTGTGTATAAGTACTTGTAAGTATGTGTTAGTGCGTGTAAGTGCCTGTAAGTTTGTGTAAGTGCGTGTAAGTGTGTGTAAGTGCGTGTAAGTGCGTGTAAGTGTATGTAAGTGCGTGTAAGTGTGTGTAAGTACGTGTAAGTGTGTGTAAATGCGTGTAAGTGTGTGTACGTGCGTGTAAGTGCATGCAGGTGCGTATAAGTATGTATAAGTGTACGTAAGTTTGTGTAGGTGCGTGTAAGTACGTGTAAGTGTGTATAAGTATGTGTAAGTGCGTGTAAGTGCGTGTAAGTGCGTGTATATGGATGTAAGTTCGTGTAAGAGCGTGTAAGTACGTGTAAGTACGTGTAAGTGCGTGTAAGTGCGTGTAAGTGTGTCTAAGAGCGTGTAAGTGCATGTAAGTGTGTGTAAGTACTCGTAAGTACGTGTAAGTGTGTGTAAGTGCGTGTAAGTGCATGTAAGTACGTGTAAGTACGTGTAAGTACGTGTAAGTGCGTGTAAGTGCGTGTAAGTGCGTGTATATGGGTGTAAGTTCGTGTAAGAGCGTGTAAGTACGTGTAAGTACATGTAAGTGTGTGTAAATGCGTGTAAGTTTGTGTAAGTGTGTGTAAGTGTGTGTAAGCGCATGTAAGTTCGTGTAAGTGCGTGTAAGTGTGTGTAAGTGTGTGTAAGTGTGTGTAAGTGCGTGTAAGTGCGTGTAAGTGCGTGTAAGTGTGTCTAAGAGCGTGTAAGTGCATGTAAGTGTGTGTAAGTACTCGTATGTACGTGTAAGTGTGTGTAAATGCGTGTAAGTTTGTGTAAGTGCGTGTAAGTGTGTGTAAGTGCGTGTAAGTGCGTGTAAGTACGTGTAAGTGCGTGTAAGTACGTGTAAGTACATGTAAATGTGTGTAAGTGTGTTTTAGTGCGTGTAAGTGCATGCAGGTGCGTGTACGTGTGTGTAAATGCACGTAAGTTTGTGTAGGTACGGGTAAGTATGTGTAAGTGTGTGTAAGTATGTGTAAGTGTGTGTAAGTGCATGTAAGTACGTATAAATGGATATAAGTTTGTGTAAGACCGTGTAAGTGCATATAAGTGCATGTAAGTGTGTGTAAGTGCGTCTAAGTGCGTATAAGTATGTGTAAGTGTGTGTAAGTGTGGGTAAGTACGTGTAAGTACGTGTAAGTATGTGTAAGTTTCGGTAAGTGTGTGTAAGTGCTTGTAAGTGCATGTGAGTACGTGTAAGTGCGTGTAAGTGGGTGTAAGTGCGTGTAAGTGCAAAAACGTGCGTGTAAATGCATGTAAGTGCGTGTAAGTGCGTGTAAATGCGTGTAAGTACGTGTAAGTCCGTGTAAGTGCGTGTAAGTACGTGTAAGTTCGTGTAAGTGTGTGTAAGTGCATGTAAGTGCGTGTAAGTGTGTGTAAGTGTGTGTAAGTGCAGATTAAGTTCGTGTAAGTGCGTGTAAGTGCTTGTCAGTGCGTGTAAGTGCGGTTTAAGAGCGTTTAATTTTGTATATGTTCGTGTAAGTGTGTGTAAGTGCCTGTACGTGTGTGTAAGTGTGTGTAAGTACGTGTAAGTGCACGTAAGTGCGTGCAAGTGCGTATAAGTGCGTGCAAGTGCGTGTAAGTGCGTGTTAGTGCGTGTAAGTGCGTGTAAGTGTGTGTAAGTACGTGTAGGTGCATGTAATTTTGTGTAAGTGCGTATAAGTGTGTGTTAGTGCGTATAAGTGCGTGTAAGTACGTGTACGTGCGTGTAAGTGTGTGTAAGTGCGTGTACGTACGTATAAGTGTGTCTAAGTGTGTGTAAGTTTGTGCAAGTACGTGTAAGTGTGTATAAGTTCGTGTAAGTGCGTGTAAGTGTGTGTAAGTGTGTGTAAGTGTGTGTAAGTGCGTGTAAGTGCATGTAAGTACGTGTAAGTACGTGTAAGTACGTGTAAGTGTAAGTAAGTGCGTGTAAGTATGTGTAAGTCCATGTAAGCACGAGTAAGTGCGTGTAAGTACGTGTAAGTATGTGTAAGTGCGTGTAAGTGCGTGTAAGTGCGTGTAAGTGCGTGTAAGTACGTGTAAGTACGTGTAAGTACGTGTAAGTGTAAGTGAGTGCGTGTAAGTATGTGTAAGTCCATGTAAGCACGAGTAAGTGCGTGTAAGTACGGGTAAGTATGTGTTAGTGGGTGTAAGTGCGTGTAAGTGCAAGTAAGTGCGTATAAGTACGTATAAGTATGTGTAAGTGCGTGTAAGTGCGTGTAAGTGTGTGTAAGTATGTATAAGTGCGTGTAAGTGTGTGTAGGTACGTGTAAGTACGTGTACGTTTGTGTAAGTGCGTATGACTGTGGGTAAGTGCGTGTAAGTGTGTGTAAGTGTATATAAGTGCGTGTAAGTGCATGTAAGTGTGTGTAAGTGCATGTAAGTGCGTGTAAGTGCGTGTAAGTGCGTGTAAGTGTGTGTAAGTGCATATAAGTGCGTGTAAGTGTATGTGAGTGTGTGTAAGTGCGTTTAAGTACGTGTAAGTACGTGCAGGTACATGTAATTTCGTGTAAGTACGTGTAAGTACGTGTTAGTGCGTGTAAGTGCATGTACGTACGTGTAAGTGTGTGTAAGTGCGTGTAAGTGTGTGTAAGTGTGTGTAAGTGCGTATAAGTACGTCTAAGTATGTGTAAGTTCATGCAAATGCATGTAAGTACGTGTAAGTTTGTGTAAGAGTGTGTTAGCGTGTGTAAGTGCGTGTAAGTGCGTGTTAGTGCATGTAAGAGCGTATAAGTGCGTGTAAGTGCGTGGAAGTGCGTGTAAGTACTTCTTAGTGCGTGTAAGTGTGTGTAAGTACGTGTAAGTGCGTGTAGGTGTGTGTAATTTTGTTTACGTGCGTATAAGTGCGTGTTATTGCGTATAAGTATGTGTAAGTGCGTGTATGTGCGTGTACGTGCGTGTAAGTATGTATAAGTGCATGTACGTACGTATAAGTGCGTCTAAGTGTGTGTAAGTTTGTGCAGGTGTGTGTATGTGCGTGTAAGTTCGTGTAAGTGTGTATACGTACATGTAAGTACGTGTAAGTGCGTGTAAGTGCGTGTAGGTGCGTGTAAGTGCGTGTAAGTGCAGTTTAAGTTTATGTAAGTGCTTGTAAGTACGTGTAAGTTTGTGTAAGTGCGTGTAAGTGCGTGTAAGTGCATGTAAGTACGTATAAGTACGTGTAAGTACGTATAAGTGCAAGTAAGTGCGTGTAAAAATGTGTAAGTGCATGTAAGCACGAGTAAGTTTGTGTAAGTACGTGTAAGTGCGTGTTAGTGGGTTTAAGTGCGTGTAAGTGCAAGTAAGTACGTGTAAGTACGTGTAAGTACGTGTACGTTTGTGTAAGTGCGTGTAACTGTGTGTAAGTGCGTTTAAGTGTGTGTAAGTGCGTGTAAGTGCGGTTTAAGTTCGTGTAAGTGCGTATAAGTACATGTAAGTGCGTGTAAGTGTGTGTAAGTGCTTATAAGTGCGTGTAAGTGCGTATCAGTGTGTGTAAGTACGTGTACGTGCGTGTAGGTGCGTGTAAATTCGTGTAAGTGTGTGTAAGTGCGTGTTAGTACGTGTAAGTACATGTACGTACGTGTGAGTGCGTGTAAGTACGTGTAAGTGTGTAAGTATGTGTAAGTGCGTATAAGTGTGTCTAAGTGCGTATAAGTTTGTGCAAGTGCGTGTAAGTGCCTGTAAGTTCATGTAAGTGTGTGTTAGTGTGTGTAAGTACGTGTAAGTGCGTGTTAGTGCATGTAAGTGCGTGTAAGTACGTGTAAGTTTGTGTAAGTGTGTGTTAGTGCGTGTATGTTTGTGTAAGTACGTGTAAGTACGTGTAAGTGCGTGTAAGTGCGTGTAAGTGT
>SZWC01000108.1:510557-531626 GCA_023375785.1 Penium margaritaceum | reverse complement strand
GCGAGGCGTGTCAGGCGTCAGAAGATGTCAACAGCAGATGAACGAGGATGATTTGCTGAGGATCTTTCGCCATTCTCTGATACCATGTCAGTATTTTGGAGGAGGCCACATTCTCACTGATGAACTAGAGGATGGAGTCTGGTGCGTTCCCGAGGCGCGGGCGAGCTCGTGGGGCGAGCCGCAGCGCCAAAGCGCGTGCTACGTCCTACACTGTACCGCAGCAACACTCAGGCCAGCATTATGAAGTTGACATAAGAGATGGAATTTAGAAAACACGGCTGGTAGAAGATTGTCAGTACTTGGCGTGGACGCAGCACCTAAGGTACGGGCGCGATGAAGGAGGTAGGGGCCGCAGCGCAGTGAAGGCGGGCTGATGATGATTGAGTAAGAGAAAACCATAGCACTATGATGCGGGTAAGCCAGCGGGGCGAGCCACAGCAACCATGTGTGGGCCGCGAGTGAGTGAAGACGAACGAGCGGAGCAGAACGCAGGAGAGTGTGAGGCCGTAGAGTCAGGAAACCTGGGCTCACCACACGGACAAATGGAGCAAGTGTGCCGCAGCCGGAAGGCAGGCAGATGCGATAATGAACGAAGAGGACGCCGCAGCCACAAGGGCGGGCATGAACAGAAGCATTGACTGATGGAGGCAAGAAAGGTACGGGGACCTGATTGAACCACAAGGGTTAACTTAATACATGCAATTACAAGAGCGTTTATAGTAGTCCTGGTGCTAGTCCTAGCTAGGAGGTTTTTGGCTACAATGGGAGATGCGAGAGCAGAAGCCGCAGACGCGCTTGTGCTGTGGCAGCTGGTGATGCCTTCGGTTTTCCTGGAGCTTGTGGTACCACTTTGATACGGACCCGCCAGTCCCGTTGTGTTGTCGGCATGCGGGGACCGGGCCACGGTTGTTTCGCTTCGTTGGTGGGAGCAGCGGGTTTCACCGTCGGTCTCCAGTCACATCGGACGGCTCGGAAGGATTGTCCAATAAGGGCGCAATCACTAGAGACGGGGACAACAAAGCTCATCTGGCCGTTGCCAAACCAGGCTGTTGAGCCCCCCGCAGTTGCAAGGATGCACCAGGCGGACGTGAACCAGGTTCCCTGGAATTTCCTCGGAAGGGACAATTGGACATTGTGGCCGTGTGGGATATTTGACAACAACCACCATGAGGATGCCCAGTGACATTGAGAATTATTCCCAACATATACAAGGTAAAATCCCGGTGGCTTGGTGTGGCTATTGTGCGCAATGCCTTGACAAAATTGGCCTGTGCAACTGACCATGACCACAAAGTTCACCAAGTGACTTTAACGTCTATGAGTCATCACATGAGGCAGCAACGGTCAGAGTGCCCAATCACAGTGCACATGTACTATGCATGACCTTGCAGGTATAAACAAGGTGAAAGACCGGTGACTTGGTGTGCCTATTGTGCGCAATGCTTTGACAAAGTTGGCATGTGCCACTGACCATGACCAAAAAGTACACCAAGTGACTTAAACTTCCACGAATTGTAACACGAGTCAGCCGCGGTCAGAGTGCCCAGTCACAGTGTACGTGTAATATGCATGACCTTGCAGGTATAAACAAGGCTAAAAACCGGTGGCTTGGTGTGGCTATTGTGCGCAATGCCTTCACAAAGTTGGCATGTGCCACTTACCATGACCAAAAATGTATCCAAGTGACTTTAACATCTACGAATTGCAACACCAGTCAGCCACGGTCTGAGTGCCCAATCACAGTGCACATGTGCTATGCATGCTCTTACGGGAGCAAATAAGGTAGAATACTGGTGGCTCGATGTGGCTATTGTGCGCAATGCCTTGACAAATTTGGCCTGTGCAACTAACCATGACAACAAAAATAACAAAGGGACTTTAACTTCTAGGAATCATCACATGACTCAGCCACAGCCAGAGTGCCCAATCACAGTGCATGTGTGCTAGGCATAAACTTGCAGGTATAAACAAGGTTAAACACTGGTGGCTCGGTGCGGCTATTGTGCGTAATTTCTGGACAAAGTTGGCATGTGCCACTGACCATGACCACAAAGTTTACCAAGTACCTTAAACAGCTATGAATCATAACAAGGTTAGAGTGTCCGATGACAGTGCAGATATACTGGGCATGATCTTGCAGGTGCAAACAAGGTAGAATACTGGTGGCTAGGTGTGGCTATTGTGCGCAATGCCTTGACAAATTTGGCCTGTGCAACTAACCATGACCACAAAAATAACCAAGGGACTTTAACTTCCATGAATCATCACATGAGTCAGCCACGGCCAGAGTGCCCAATCACAGTGCATGTGTGCTAGGCATAAACTTCCAGGTATAAACAAGGTACAATACTGGTGGCTCGGTGCGGCTATTGCGCGCAATGCCTTGACAAATTTGGCATGTGCCACTGACCATGACCACAACGTTTACCAAGTACCTTAAACGGATGTGAATCATAACACGAGTCAGCCACGGTCAGAGTGTCCAATAACAGTACAGATATGCTGGGCATGATCTTGCAGGTCCAAACAAGGTAGAATACTGGTGGCTCGGTGTGGCTATTGTGCGCAATGCCTTGACAAAGATGGTGTGTGCCACTGACCATGACCACAAATGTATCCAAGTGACTTTTACTTCTATTGATCATAACACGAGTCAGCCGCGGTCAGAGTGTCCAATCACAGTGCAGATGTACTAGGCATGATCTTGCAGGTGCAAACAAGGTACAATACTGGTGGCTCGGTGTTGCTATTGTGCGCAATATCTTGACAAAGGTGGCATGTGCCACTGACCATGGCCACAAAGTTTACCACGTGACTTTAACTTCTACGAATCGTAACACGAGTCAGCCACGGTCGGAGTGCCCAATCACAGTGCACATGCACTGTGCATGACCTTGCTGGTACAAACAAGGTAAAAACCCGGCTGGCTTGGTGTGGCTATTGTGTGTAATGCATTGACAAAGTTTGCATGTGCAACTGACCATGACCACAAAGTAAACCAAGTGATTATAACTTCTACAATTTGTAACACGAGTCAGCCGCGGTTAGAGTGCCCAATCACAGTGCAAATGTACTATGCATGATATTGCAGGTATAAACAAGGTAGAATATTGGTGGCTCGGTGTGGCTATTGTGCACAATGCCTTGACAAAGTTGGCATTTGCCACTGACCATGACCACAAAGTTTACCAAGTGACTTTCACGTTTATGAATTGTAACATGAGTCAGCCACGGTCAGAGTGCCCAATTACAGTTTACATGTACTATGCATGACATTGCGTGTATAAACAAGGTAAAAACCCGGTGACTCGGTGTGGCTATTGTGCGCAATGCCTTGACAAAGTTGGCATGTGCCACTGACCATGACCACAAAGTGTACCAAGTGACTTTAACTTATATGAATCATCACATGAGTCAGCCACAGTCATAGTCTCCAATCACAGTGCACGTATACTATGCATGACCTTGCAGGCATAAACAAGGTAACAATTTGGTGGCTTGGTGTAGCTATTGTGCGTAATGCCTTGACAAAACTGGCATGTGCCACTGACCATGCCCACAAAGTTTACCAGGTGACTTTGACTTCTATGAATCATCACATGAGTCAGCCACAGTCATAGTCTCCAATCACAGTGCACGTATACTATGCATGACCTTGCAGGCATAAACAAGGTAACAATTTGGTGGCTTGGTGTAGCTATTGTGCGTAATGCCTTGACAAAACTGGCATGTGCCACTGACCATGCCCACAAAGTTTACCAGGTGACTTTGACTTCTATGAATCATCACATGAGTCAGCCACAGTCATAGTCTCCAATCACAGTGCACGTATACTATGCATGACCTTGCAGGCATAAACAAGGTAACAATTTGGTGGCTTGGTGTAGCTATTGTGCGTAATGCCTTGACAAAACTGGCATGTGCCACTGACCATGCCCACAAAGTTTACCAGGTGACTTTGACTTCTATGAATCATCACATGAGTCAGCCACAGTCATAGTCTCCAATCACAGTGCACGTATACTATGCATGACCTTGCAGGCATAAACAAGGTAACAATTTGGTGGCTTGGTGTAGCTATTGTGCGTAATGCCTTGACAAAACTGGCATGTGCCACTGACCATGCCCACAAAGTTTACCAGGTGACTTTGACTTCTATGAATCATCACATGAGTCAGCCACAGTCATAGTCTCCAATCACAGTGCACGTATACTATGCATGACCTTGCAGGCATAAACAAGGTAACAATTTGGTGGCTTGGTGTAGCTATTGTGCGTAATGCCTTGACAAAACTGGCATGTGCCACTGACCATGCCCACAAAGTTTACCAGGTGACTTTGACTTCTATGAATCATCACATGAGTCAGCCACAGTCATAGTCTCCAATCACAGTGCACGTATACTATGCATGACCTTGCAGGCATAAACAAGGTAACAATTTGGTGGCTTGGTGTAGCTATTGTGCGTAATGCCTTGACAAAACTGGCATGTGCCACTGACCATGACCACAAAGTGTACCAAGTGACTTTGACTCCTACGCATTGTAACACGAGTCAGCCATGGTCAGAGTGCCCAATCACAATGCAAATCTAATATGCATGACCTTTCAAGTGTAAACAAGGTCAAAACCCGGTGGCTTGGTGAAGATATTGTGGGCAATGCATTGACAAAGTTGGCCTGTGAAACTAACCATGACCACAAAGTGAACCAAGTCATTTTAAATATATGAATCATCACATCATCATCATCATCATCATCATCNGCAACGGTCATAGTGCCCAATCATAGTGCACGTGTAATATGCATGACGTTGCAGGTATAAACAAGGTAAAAACCCGATGGCTTGGTGTGGCTTTTGTGCGCAATGCCTTGACAAAGTTTGCATGTGCAACTGATGATGACCACAAATTTATCCAATTACCTTAAACGTCTATGAATCATGACACGAGTCAGCCACGGTCAGCGTGCCCAATCACAGTGCATATGTACTATGCATGACCTTGCTGGTATGAACAGGGTATGAACCGGGTAGCTTGACATGGCTATTGTGCGCAATGCTTTGACGAAGTTGGCCTGTGCCACTGACCATAACCACAATTTATCCAAGTACCTTAAACGGCTATGAATCATGAAACGATTCAGCCACGGTCAGAGTGCCCAATCACAGTGCACGTTCGCTAGACATACACTTGCAGGTATGAACAATGTAAAAACCTGGTGGCTTGGCATGGCTATTGTGGGCAATTCCCTAAAAAACGTTGGCATGTGCCACTGACCATGACCACAAATTTATCCAAGTGACATTAACTTCTATGAATCATAACATGAGTCAACCACGGTCAGAGTGCCAAATCACAGTGCACGTGTAGTATGCATGACCTTGCAGGTATAACCAATGTAAAAACCCAGTGGCTTGGCATGGCTATTGTGGGCAATGCCTTCAAAACGTAAGCATGTGCGACTGACCATGACCACAAATTTATCAAAGTGACTTTAAATTCTACGAATTGTAACACGAGTCAGCCACGGTCAGAGTGCCCAATCACACTGCACGTGTGATATGCATGACCTTGCAGGTATAAACAAGGTAAAGAACCGGTGGCTTGGTTTGGCTTTTGTGTGCAATGCCTTGGCAAAGTTGGCCTGTGCAACTGACCATGACCACAAATGTATCCAAGTGACATTAACTTCTATTGATCATAACACGAGTCAGCCACGGTCAGAGTGTCCAAACACCAGTGTTGACCTTGGGCCATCGGACATCGACGCCCATCGATGCCCATCAGTCCATCGACGGACCTGTGTTCAGGGACATCGATGTGACCTCACATGTAGGTGCCTAAAATGGCCACCAAAGCCTAGAAAGCAGTGGTCATGAACACCACAATTGAATTTCTGTCACTTTAAGCATGCCATACTTTCATGCCTTGGTCATAATTTGCAATGTGTCCTGCCTTTGCACAAAACACACCTTCAGACAGCTTGCATTGCACCATTATCAATGAACTGTTGTTGGTTGCATTGTACTACATTAGACAACAGAGACGGCCAAACATTCCATGACTACAGTGGAAGGGAACAGGGATGGAAAATGAAGACAATGTATTAATTGGCATTTGAAAATATCATGGCCATTTTGCAGAGAACATGTCATGCACTAGTAGTTGCTGCTACAACTTGTACTTCTTCGTAGCCTGCTTGCACTTTGCAGCCTTGCTTGCTGCAGCGATTTCTGCTGCTGCAGAGCGTTTGACTGCTGCTGCTTTAGCTGCTGCAGTTGGTGCTTTTCTTCTTCCTAAAGCAGCACTGGCAGGGCCAACCCTGGATGCTCCAGTGGATGCCCCTCTGCATGTTGGTGATGCTGCAGCATCCATCACATCTGCCCGTGATCCTGGTGTTTCACCAGCAACACTGGCAGCTGCATCACCCTCCTCACCCTCCTCACCCTCCTCTCCTTCCTGTCCACCTTCACCCCTTTCTCCTGCTCTCTCATCTCCCTTGTCTGCTGCATTAGCCTCCTTCTCTCCTCCCTCACCTTGCTCACTTTCGGCACCCTCGTCCAGGTTCTCCTCCCCCTCACCCTCGTCCTCCTCATTGCCCATCCCCTGTTCCCCAGGAGCATTCTTGGCTGCTGGCTTCTCTTGTGCACGGACACGGACAGGCCGTGCATGTGGAAGTCCTGGCATGTCAGTCATGACACGAACCGACGCCATCACTTCTACAACATCATCTTCTACCTCTGCTGCCTCTTCCTCCTCATCTTCGCCCTCCTCCTCGTCATCACTCTCCATGTCTTCCTCCGGCTCACTGAGAACCCCCTCTTCTTCCACGATGTCACCATCGTCCTCACTTCCATNCAGTTGGTGCTTTTCCTCTTCCTACAGCAGCACTGGCAGGGCCAACCCTGGATGCTCCAGTGGATGCCCCTCTGCGTGTTGGTGATGCTGCAGCATCCATCACATCTGCCCGTGATCCTGGTGTTTCACCAGCAACACTGGCAGCTGCATCACCCTCCTCACCCTCCTCACCCTCCTCTCCTTCCTGTCCACCTTCACCCCTTTCTCCTGCTCTCTCATCTCCCTTGTCTGCTGCATTAGCCTCCTTCTCTCCTCCCTCACCTTGCTCACTTTCGGCACCCTCGTCCAGGTTCTCCTCCCCCTCACCCTCGTCCTCCTCATTGCCCATCCCCTGTTCCCCAGGAGCATTCTTGGCTGCTGGCTTCTCTTGTGCACGGACACGGACAGGCCGTGCATGTGGAAGTCCTGGCATGTCAGTCATGACACGAACCGACGCCATCACTTCTACAACATCATCTTCTACCTCTGCTGCCTCTTCCTCCTCATCTTCACCCTCCTCCTCGTCATCACTCTCCATGTCTTCCTCCGGCTCACTGAGAAACCCCTCTTCTTCCACGATGTCACCATCGTCCTCACTTCCATCTGCTTCTCCTTATTCTGCCTCTGCTGCTACTTCTGCTTCTGCTGCTGCTGCTGCCACAAGCCCCCCTGCTGCCTTTCTCCCAATGCACCCATACTGCTTCCGCAGTCCCACGTTGCACCGTACCAGTAGCTCCTGTGTCTCCACTTTCCGCCTGTTGCGCCTGGCGGTGTGGATGAGCTCGTGCGTGGAAAAACACATTCGCATTCAGATGATGAGCATGGCTGTGACAACACCTTCAGTGCAAGATCCCTCAGCACAGGTAGGTGGCACATGTAATTGACATGCCACTCCACCGCAGACATTGTACCACGCTGCACCTTGGCAACCGCAGCGATCGCCTTTGAATTCCTCCGAGGAGTGACCATATGATCACTCGCCACCATCGTCTGTGCCTTTTGGAAATCCCGTATCTCCTTCATCACCTGATCCTGCTTGTCATCCGGCACCAAGGCCTCAACCACCGTCTGCCATACCGACAAGGTGTTGCTGTCCTTAGAGAGGTCATTGCCGAAATGCTCCGGGTGGAGCCGGCGAGCTGCAGCATACAAGGGACAAGACATGTCCCTAGACCAACGAGTCTCCAACCTGCCCAGCACAAAGTTCACATGACTCTCCGCCACCCTTCTCGGCTTCCTGCCCTTTTTCACAGACAACGACTTCAGCTGCTCATCACAATCCAACAACCCCTCATAGATCTCACCAGCACCCCCACGAGGCTTGTCAGCAACCCTGAGTACGACAGTCAGTGGCTGTAGTAGGTCCTTCAGTTGACGCACCTGCAGCCAGAAGACCCTTCTCCTGATGAAACGTCTCACCTCCCGCTTCCTTGACCGAAATGAAGCATCCCTGTGCGAACCAATCATATTCCAAACATCCAAGCCCACGAATGTCTCGAGCTCATCCCGCAGCTCCAGCAGTCTCTCCACCATGGAGAAGACCGAGGCAAAGCGGATGTCACAGCGCACTTTCAATACCTTCCCTCCCGTCCTCTCCTTCAGCCACGTCTGGGGCATAGCATTGTTCCTGAAAAAGGCCACAATCTTCTCACACCGCCCAATCACACTTGATCCCCAAGCCGACTTGCCCACATCCTTCATGATCAGGTCGATGTTGTGCGCACAGCATCCCTGGAAAAACAGTCGAGGAAACTTTACCCTCAGGTCAGCAAAAGCTTTTTTGTTCACAGAAGCGTTGTCGCAGATGACAGAAACTACCTTCTCCTCCCCAACAATCTCAATTGCAGCCTCAATCATCCTTGCAACATGGTCTGCGTCTCTGGTCAGTCCACTTGCATCACGGGATAAGAGGTGGACAGAACCCATGGCGTTGACAGCCATGGCATTGTAGATCGGTCTGACCTGACGGTCAGACCACTCATCCACAGATAGACTACAGCCGTATGTGCTGCAACCCTGCTTCAGAGGAGCATCTAGCTCCTCCAGTTCCTTGTCTAGTTTTGGAAGCAGGACATCCAATACGGTGGACCTAGCAGGCAGCCAAAAAGCAGCGGTGGTCTTCTTAGCATTGTTCACAACCTCCATGAGCACGGCCTCACGGCAAAAAGAGATGGGTTGGGCAGCAATGGCCATCCGCTTGACAATGCTAAGATGGCAGCGTTCATTGTTTGACCGGTCGGAGTGTTGTACCATGGTTGTCTGCCGGAAGGAGGCCGCTTTGTTGATGTCAAACAAGGGAACCTCACCCTTTAGCCTTGTTGTTGCCGGCTGCCTCTGGTGCTGCTGACCATTCGCTGCTTCATCGTCACTGTCTGGCTCTAGAGTCAAGCCACCCACCGCTGCCTGCTCCGCCTGCTGTTGCTTCTCCCTGAGTTTGATCCACTGCACCGCCTTGTCCTTTGTGCCCCACTCCTTCCCCTCTCCCTTGTACAAACTGACGTTGACCGGCTGCTAGCCAGCAGGGGGCCGGCAGCGCTCCATGCCCAGGACATCTCGGCACAGGGGCGGGGGATGCGGGCACTTGCCGACGTTGGGGTTGTTGCCTGCAAAGTGACCGCGGATGCGGTCACATGTCCCACTGCCTTTCTTCCCACATGAGCCGCAACGCCAGCCCGGATTCTTGGCTTCTGTGGAACACGGCTCAGTGTGCTTGCTGAGCTCTTTGGTGAGGATATCACCACTGAGCGGTTTCTTCTTTGGTGGGTTCCACCTGGCCGCATCGAACTGGCTTGATGCTGCAGAGACATTGGCGCAGCTCCCTGCCTGAGAGCCCATGCTGGACGGCCTCAACAGTTGGCCGGCGACGGCTAACTGTTGAGGCCGACATCAACGAGAAAGGAGGCGTGTAACTGCCTCCTCTCTGTTGCGCTCTCCATTCGAACCGACAGTCACCGCGACGGCGACAGAGGTCAGGTCGAATCGACAAAGGGCTCGGTTTGACACGACCCTTAGATCGACGGTTTTGATCAAAAGGATCGAAACCGTTGATCCACCAATGCATCCCACGGCTACGATATCCTCGGAGGAGGATACTGACTGGTGACGAGGTAATGCATGTAGCCATGAAATGGCTATATGTATTGACGTGTTGCCAGGTTGGTAAAATGCATGACTGTTATTGGGACGTAGCATATCTCTTAGCCTGTGGACAACATGGATGTTGATGTTATTTGCCATGTGGAGATGCCACATGGCATGCCCATCAGGGCTACTATGCCACATGGCAGGTACACATGTTGAGAACGATACAGTTGTATGAGGATGTGAAAAAAAAAATTTTTCCAAAAAAAATGGCCGAGACTCGAACTCGTCGTCGTTGGGATTTCCTGGTAATTCAGGGGTCCCCTGGTGTCTGAGGGACCGCTGGGTCTCTCGGTCAGCCTGGAGTGCGCGCTGGGTTCCCATCGGCATCGATGGGACATCGATGCGGATCGATGTCCTGATGCCGATGGAGGGGCCCTCCATCGAACACCGAGGACAACTATGCCAAACACAGTGCAGATGTACTAGGCATGATATTGCAGGTGAGAACAAAGTAGAATACTGGTGGCTCGGTGTGGCTATTGTGCACAATGTCTTGACAAAGTTGGCATGTGCCACTGACTGTGACCACAAACGTATCCAAGTGTCTTTAATTTCTACGATTTGTAACACGAGTCAGCCACAGTAAGATGTCGGAATATGAATCTGACAGAGCACAAAACCAGCCCGAGAGAAATTCTCAATAAAGGTTCAGCTTCGGCCAGAACCACCTCGGTCAGCACTCCTCACTAGCCGTTAATGGTCCTCGACCGACCAACGGACTTCCTACCGAGTCATCCCCTAGTAAGCGGAATCACCGCAAGCGCGTCCGGCTAGCGCAGAAGAAGCCGTTGCTCATGCCTTTCCTCTGTCATGCTGTATATATGGAGGATGTTCATTCCCTCCTCAATTAACCAGAACAGTTCTGCACATCCTGTTCTCTTTTGGTTCCGCGGCTTCGCCGCCGTGTCCTCGCTCTGCTCTCACCCTGCCTTCGCCAACTTCGCCTGCCAGCTCTCGTCGCTTCATCACTCGTGACTCTTCGCTCACTCCTTCTACATCTCTCACCTCACTCTCGTGCTCTCTCACTGCTCCCTGTCTACTCCAGTCTCCAGTCTCTAACCTCTCTCGAGGCCCTGAGGTTGACTCATGGGGACTTCTTTTGCCCTACCATTTGAATAAGTCTACTTGCCCGCTTCTCCATGTCTCCGTGCTTCTGCCTGCTTCTGCTCCTGCCGTCCCCGCTCATTACATTCCTCTGACATGGTATCGGAGCATCAGGTAACATGACCTGGTGTCCCGTGACGGAGTCATCGCTCTGCCGCCACCTACGCCTCCCTCCTCAAAGCTACACGTCTCCGCCGCCGTTTCCGCCGCCCCGCGCCCCTCCGCTTTGTCAGCAGCTGACTTGAGCAGCATCGCTTAAAGTGCTCCTCGCGCTGACACAACGTCTTGTCATCATACGGAAGTGGCTGACTCGTGTTATGAACAATAGAAGTAAAAGTCACTTGGATACATTTGTGGTCATGGTCAGTGGCACATGCCAACTTTGTCAAGGCATTGCGCACAATAGCCACACCGAGCCACCAGTATTCTACCTTGTTTATACCTGTAAGGTCATGCCTAGTGTATCTGCACTGTGATTGGACATTATGACCGTGGCTGACTCGTGTTCTGATTCATAGCCATTTGAGGTACTTGGTAAACTTTCTGGTCATGGTCAGTGGGACATGCCAACGTTGTCAAGGCATAACGCACAATAGCCACACCGAGACACCAGTGTTATACCCAATCACAGTGCATATGTAATATGCATGACCTTGCAGGTATCAGCAAGGTAAAACAGTGGTGGCTCAGTGCGGCTATTGTGCGTGATGCCTTGACAAAGTTGGCATATGCCAATGACCATGACCACAAAGTTAACCAAGTGACTTTAACTTCTATGAATCATTACACGAGTCAGCCATGATCAGAGTGTCCAATCATAGTGCAGATGTACTAGGCATGATCTTGCAGGTGCAAACAATGTAGAATACTGGTGGCTTGGTGTGGCTATTGTGCACAATGCCTTGACAAAGTTGGTATGTGCCACTGACCATGACCACAACGTTTACCAAGTAGCTTTAACTTCTACGCATCGTAACACGAGTCAGCCACGGTCCGAGTGTCCAATCACAGTGCAGATATACTATGCATGACCTTGCTGGTATGAACAAGGTAAAAAACCGGTGGCTTGCCACGGCTATTGTCAAAATGATGTCTCTATCAAGACAGGACATCTAACGGGTTCATCTCCGGGAGTCTCTGGCTCTTCCGTTCTCGGAAATACCCACCACTCTCAATAACGGTTCAAGCCTCTGCATGAACCACCTTGGTCCCATCACACACGAACTGTTGACGGTGAGAACCGACCAACGGCACGATACCGAGTTATCTCCCAATAAGCGGCCCGACCGCCATCACGTCCGGCTAGTGCACAATAAGCCTTTTCTTTCCCTTTCTGTCTTGTCCCGTCCCTTATAAGGAGGACGTTCATTCCCTCCTAGCTTAACCTGAATAGTTCCACACATCCTGTTCCCTTTCGGTTCCGCGGCGTCGCCGTTGTGTCTTCGCTCTGCTCACCTCCTGCCTGCGTTCACCTTGCCTATCATCTATCGCTTCGCTTCCTCACTTGTGACCTTTCACTCACATCTGGCACTTCACTCGCTTCGCTCCCAAGCTCTCTCATTGCCCTCTTTCTACCTTGGATCTTGTGTGCCTCGCCTCTCTCAAGGTCCTACGACTAACTCCTTGGGACTAGCTTTGCCTTTTTGCTTCCGTCTTTCTGCTAACTCACTTCTGCATGCCACAGTGCTTCTACCTGCTTCCGCTCCTGCCATCCTCGCGCATTGCATTCTTCTGACATGGTATCAGAGAATCAGGCAACATCACCTGGTGCCCCGTGACCTCGTCATTGCTCTGCCTCCATCATTACATCGCCTCTTGTATCTGCACTCTTCCGTTGCCTCTGCCGTTACTTTGCACCTCTCCACCTCGGATATAGCTGAAATCAGCAACGTTGCGTGGAGTCTTTTCGCGCTGAAGCAAAGCCTCATCATCCTAAGGAAGCCCTGCGCCCATTCCGCGCCCGTGGCCAACAATTGGTGACTTTTTTACAACAGCCGCAAGCAACTCCCGAGCCGCCGCTTGTCGTCAACTTCTCGGAAGCTTCTTGCCGCTCGTCACCTGCTGCCTCTCATCTTTGCAAGCACCTCCGTCTTTCTTCTCTCCTCTCATCAGCCTCATCTGCTCCATCTGCCCCATCGACATCAGCCCCCTCGCACTCGTTGTATCGCACCACGTCCTCCCACCGCCTTCTAGCATCGTCAGCAGCAGCAGTGCAACGCCCGCCGGCAGGACATCGGACACCACCAGTCTTCCTGCTCCCATTGTGAGCCAACTGGGGAACAAACCATCACTCTCTTGACATCAGCGGTCCAGTGTCTCTGCCCTCTGCATGACTTTATGTGCTACAACCAATTCCCTCCAGCAACCAAGACATCGGACACCACCAGTCTTCCTGTCCGCCGGTCTCGGGCCAACTGGGGAACAAGCCGTCACTCTCTTCAAAGCAGAGCCATTTGTTGCCTCACTTGCTCTTCCTAGCACCCCGTCATCCTCCGGCTACACCTCCATCCTCTGCCTCCGTCATCTGCCCTCCGCCCTTGTCATCATCTTCACTCGAGCCTCCTTCGTTGTCTTAACTTCATCTGCCCTACTCGTATCGCCCTTCGCCTGTCTCTCTAGCTTCATCAACAGCTCGTGTCATATCCTCTTCTATCACCTCCTCCCAAGTTCCCCGTTAGCAGCATCATCCACGCCGCCTTCCTCATCAGCTTTCATCCGCTGTGCACGTGGTCTCACCCCTGTACCAACTCAGCCATCAGTTGCCTCTGCCTTCTTCTGCTTCACTTCCACATCAACTCAGCACAAGGATCCGCCCGGTCGCATCGCCCATTTCACGACGACCTGCGCCCACGCCGAAACCTTCCGCCGTGCACGTGGTTTTGCCCCTGCGCCCACTCCTCTTTTATCAGCTTTCGCCTCCTCATCATCTGCATCTGCGACCAGCACAAGGACCTGCACGAGCTAGCTAACCACTTTGCAGCATCCTGCACCCACGCTGGCAGCAGATTTCTCGCGGCGCATTGGCACCTGCCTTCCCCTTGCCGCATTCTATCCCTATATTGCGACAACGCACGTGGTTTTGACTGTGCACCCATTCATTCATCAGCCGCCTCTGCCTCCTCCTGATCACTTCAATATTATCCGCTCTGTACAAGGATCCGCCCGGTCGTATCACCCGTTGCACGACGACCTGCGCCCACGCCGAAACTTCAGCCTAGCACGAGGTCTCATCCCTGTATCAACTCCGTTGTTCTGCCTTCCTCCTTCACCTTCCTTCATCGTGTACACGGCACATCGCTCATTTAAGATCGACGTACGCCCCCAAAATTTTCCTCCGCACACGTGGTCTCACCCCTTTTCTCACTTTCCCATTGGTTCTCCCTTTCCTTCACACTCTACTGTCAACTCCTCTCTTTCCTTGCTTACCATGGACAAACTGACCACTACGTGGACTGAACTTCCTGTTCTTGGCCCCAAGGCCAGCAGCATCCTCAGTTGGTCGGATAGCGTCATTTCATGTGTACAAGTCATCTATATCAATGGGTACGAGGTGGCCAGAATGCTGCTTGGCAAATATGACCACCTCCACAGCAACCAGCGTCAGCATAGGGATACTGATGCCACCTTCACTGCCATCTGGAATCTACTCAGAAAGTTCCTCAGTAGCATCTACCTCCGCATCGAATAGCCAATTGACATTGCAGCTCAGCGATGGTACTCCGTGCTGCAGTATGCATGGATGAGATGCTCCTACTATCTCTGGATCTGTTACGTGGACATTTTCCCCACTCTACCAGACATCCCCAGGCTCCTCTTCCTTCCAGAGGACGACTAGTGTGACGTCACAGTGACCAACATCAACAAATGGCAGCAGATCTTCTACGAAACGTTGAAACCCTATTACCTCTTCCACTTTCCCATTGTGAGATCATTTCTGGAGAGACCACTCTGGTGCAGTCCCAACGACCATGACAGCCCCGATGACTTTCAAGCTCAGCTAGCGCTGTTCAACACAGAATTCAGACGCGGGCTTCACACACTTGTTGACCCTCTGCTACACTTTCTCCTGGCCAAGCATGACCGTCGCAACTTATCCCTCATGTGGCATGGCTTTATCACCCAATGTGGAGGGTTGGTCTAGTGTTACTTACTGGGAAACTGGAGAGACTTTCTGTTAATCCTCTCCTGTATATATATGCTATACATTGTGGCCATGAGTGTACAGGGCCTGCTGATACAGCGAGTGGAGGCGTCGCACAGTGAGCGCACGCGCCACCTTTGGACCGGCGACACTCCCGCCTGCTCCACGCGTGCTCGCTTACCTCCTGGCAGCAGTGCCCGGATGAATTCGGTAGCTCGCCGATGTTGGTGTTATCCCACTCATCAAAACCTATACTTAATCCTCTGAATGTGTGAACTGTTATACTGTGGTGACCTAGTTTAGTCATACTTTTGAACTTGGGTTAGTGAGGACGGCACTAGTCTAGGACCCAACTCGTCTTGGGATTGTGTGGTGCTTTTGTGGGACACGAGAGGCACTATGCCCTCGCTTTTTGAGAGTGCGCCAGCGAGCTTCACTTCGCGGCCGACGGGTGGGTTCGCTTAGCGAGCTTAACCCCGTAGGACTCCCTGCTTCGAGTTCTTGCTAAGCCATGGCGTTTTGCTAGGCCGCTAGGTAAACACACACCTATCTTTGAAGATACTTGACCATTTGACTTGCTGATGGTCTCGTTGGATTTGTATTGCAAATCTCATGGTATCACAGCCATGATCATAGGGTTCGGATAGAGCAGCAGAGGGAAAAATGGGAAAGTAAGGGGCGGAGGTGTGAAATCGCGCAGATCTGAAGATTCACGGCGGCTCAAACCGCCGCAGAAGCAGGTCGCAGCATCCGCCGTCACGTCCGCAGGGCTGCCGCATCCCTTAGGGGTCTAATATGCATGACCTTACGTGTATAAACAGGGTAAAAAACCGGTGTCTTAGGACGGCTATTGTGCGCAATGCCTTGACAAAGTTGGCATGTGCCACTGACCATGACCATGGAGTTTACCAAGTGACTTTAACTTCTAGAATTTGTAACACGAGTCAGCCACAGTCAGAGTGCCCAATCACAGTTAAGATGTACCAGGCATGGCCTTGCAGTTATAAAAAAGGTAAAAAACTGGTGGCTTGGCACGACGATTGTGCGCAATGCCTTGACAAAGTTGGCATGTGCCACTGACCATGACCACAAAGTTTACCAAGTACCTTAAACGGCTATGAATTATAACACAAGTCAGCCACGGTCAGAGTGTCCAACCACAGTGCAGATGTACTAGGCATGACCTTACAGGAATGAACAAGGTAGAATACTAGGGGCTCGGTGTGGCTATTGTGCGCAATACGTTGACAAAGTTGGCATGTGCCACTGACCATGACCACAAATGTAACCAAGTGACTTTTACCTCTATTGATCATAACACGAGTCAGCCACGGTCAGAGTGTCCAATCACAGTGCAGACGTACTAGACATGATCTTGCAGGTACAAACAAGGTACAATTCTGGTGGCTCGATGTGGCTATTGTGCACAATGCCTTGACAAAGTTGGCATGTGCCACTGACCATGACCACAATGTTTACCAAGTGACTTGAACTTCTACGAATCGTAACACGAGTCAGCCACGGTCAAAGTGCCCAATCACAGTGCCCATCTAATATGCATGACCTTGCAGGTTTCAACAAGGTAACAAACCGGTGGCTTGGCACGGCTACTGTGCGCAATCCTTTGACAAAGTTGGCATGTGCCACTGACAATGACCACAAAGTTTACCAAGTGATTTTAACTTCTACGAATCGTAACACGCGTCAGCCACAGTCAGAGTGTCCAATCACAGTGTACATCTAATATGCATGACCTTGCAGGTATAAACAGGGTACAAATCCGGTGTCTTGGCACGGCTATTGTGTGCAATGCCTTGACAAGGTTGGCTTGTGCCACTAACTATGACCACAATGTTTACCAATTACCTTAAACGGCTATGAATCATAACACGAGTCAGCCACGGTCAGAGTGTCGAATCATAGTGCAGATATACTGGGCATGACCTTGCAGGTACAAACAAGGTAGAATACTGGTGCCTCGGTGTGGCTATTGTGCNACGGCTATGAATCATAACACGAGTCAGCCACGGTCAGAGTGTCTAATCACAGTGCAGATGTACTGTGCATGATCTTGCTGGTGCAAACAAGGTAGAACACTGGTGGCTCGGTGTGGCTTTTGTGCGCAATGGCTTGACAAAGTTGGCATGTCCCACTGACCATGACCACAAGTGTATCAAAGTGACTTTTACTTCTATTAACTATAACACGAGTCAGCCACGGTCAGAGTGTCGAATCATAGTGCAGATATACTGGGCATGACCTTGCAGGTACAAACAAGGTAAAATACTGGTGCCTCTGTGTGGCTATTGTGCGCAATGCATTAACAAAGTTGGCATGTGCCACTGACCATGACCAGAAATGTATCCTAGTGACTTTTACTTCTATTGATCATAACACGAGTCAGCCACGGTCAGAGTGTCCAATCACGCTGCAGATGTACTAGGCATGATCTTGCACGTACAAACAAGGTAAAATACTGGTGGCTTCGTGTGGCTATTGTGCGCAATGCCTTGACAAAGTTAGCATGTGCCACTGACCATGACCACAAAGTTTATCAATTCCTTTTAATGACTATGAATCATAACACGAGTTAGCCACGGTCAGACTGTCTAATCATAGTGCAGATATACTGGGCATGCCCTTGCAGGTATAAAGAAGGTAGAATACTGGTGGCTCGGTGTGGCTATTGTGCGCAATGCCTTGACAAAGTTGGCATGTGCGACTGACCATGACCACAAAGTTTACCAAGTGACTTTAACTTCTAAAACCCGCAACACGAGTCAGCCACGGTCAGAGTGCCCAATCACAATGCACATATAATATGAATGACCTTGCAGGTATAAACAAGTTAAAAAACTGGTGACTTGGCACGGCTATTGTGCGTAATGCCTTGACAAAGTTGGCATGTGCCACTGCCCATGACCACAAAATATACAACGTACCTTAAACGGCTATGAATCATAACACGAGTCAGCCACGGTCGAGTGTCCAATCACAGTGCAGGTATATTGTGCATGACCTTGCAGGTATGAACAAGGTAGAATACTAGTGGATCGGTGTGGCTATTTTGCACAATGCCCTGACAAAGTCGGCATGTGCCACTGACCATGACCACAAATGTATCCAAGTGACTTTTACTTCTATTGATCATAACACGAGTCAGCCACGGTCAGAGTGTCCAATCACAGTGCAGATGTACTAGGCATGATCTTGCATGTGCAAACAAGATAGAATACTGGTGGCTCGGTGTGGCTATTGTGCGCAATGCCTTGTCAAAGTTGGCATGTGCCACTGACCATGACCACAAAGTTTATCAAGTGAGTTTAACTTCTACGAAGCGTAACACGAGTCAGCCACAGTCAGAGTGCCCAATCACAGTTGAGATGTACTAGGCATGACCTTGCAGTTATAAACAAGGTAAAAACCCGGTGGCTTGGTATGGCTATTGTGTGCAATGCCTTGAAGAAGTTGGCATGTGCCACTGACCATGACCACAAAGTTTACCAAGTGACTTTAACCTCTACAAATCGTAACACGAGTCAGCCACAGTCAGAGTGCCCAATCACAGTGCACATCTAATATGCATGACCTTGCATGTATAAACAAGTAAAAAAACCGGTGTCTTGGCACGGCTATTGTACGCAATGCCTCGACAAAGTTGGCATGTGCCACTGACCATGACCACAAAGTTTACCAAGTGACTTTAACCTTTACGAATCGTAACACGAGTAAGCCACAGTGAGAGTGCCCAACAACAGTTCATATGTACTAGGCATGACTTTGCAGGTATAAACTACTTAAAAAACCGGTGGCTTGGCACGGCTATTGTGCGCAATGTCTTGACAAAGTTGGCATGTGCCACTGACCATGACCACAAATGTATCCAAGTGACTTTTACTTCTATTGATCATAACACGAGTCAACCACGGTCAGAGTGTCCAATCACAGTGCCGATGTACTAGGAATGATCTTGCAGGTGCAAACAAGGTAGACTTTCTGGTGGCTCGTTGTGGCTATTGTGCGCAATGCGTTGACAAAGTTGGCCTGTGCAGCTGACCATGACCACAAAGTTTACCAAGTGACTTTAACTTCTATGAAGTGTAACAGGAGTCAGTCACAGTCAGAGTGCCCAATCACAGCTCAGATGTACTAGGCATGACCTTGCAGGTACAAACAAGGTAAAAACCCGGTGGCTTGGCATGGCTATTCTGCGCAATGCCTTGACAAAGTTGGCATGTGCCACTGATCATGACCACAAAGTTTACCAAGTGACTTTAACTTCTACGAATCATAACACGAGTCAGCAACAGTCAGAGTACCCAATCACAGTGTACATCTAATATGCATGACCTTGCAGGTATAAAGAGGGTAAAAAACCGGTGTCTTTGCACGGCTATTGTGCGCAATTCCTTGACAAAGTTGGCATGTGCCATTGACCATGACCACAACGTTTACCAAGTGACTTTAACTTCCACGGATCGTAACACGGGTCAGCCACAGTCAGAGTGTCCAATCACAATTCAGGTGTACTGGGCATGACCTTGCAGGTATAAACTATGTAAAAACCGGTGGCTTGGCACGGCTAATGTGCGCAATGCTTAGACAAAGTTGGCATGTGCCACTGACCATGACCACAAAGTTTGCCAAGTGACTTTAACTTCTACGAATCGTAACACGAGTCAGCCACAGTCAGAGTGCCCACTCGCATTGCACATCTAATATGCATGCCCGTGTAGGAATAAACAAGGTAAATACCAGTGGCTTGGCATGGATATTGTGCGCAATGCTTTCACAAAGTTGACATGTGCCACTGACCATGACCACAATGTTTACCAAGTACCTTAAAGGGCTATGAATCATAACACGTCTCAGCCACGGTCAGAGTGTCCAATCACAGTGTACATATACTGCGCAAGACCTTGCAGGTATAAAAAAGGTAGAAAACTGGTGGCTCGGTGTGGCTATTGCGTATAATGCCCTGACAAAGTTGACATGTGCCACTAACCATGACCACAAATGTATCATAACACGAGTCAGCCACGGTCAGAGTGTCCAATCACAGTGCAGATGTGCTAGGCATAATCTTGCAGGTGCAAACAAGGTAGAATACCGGTGGCTCGGTGTGGCTATTGTGCGCAATGCCTTGACAAAGTTGGCATGTGCCACTGACCATGACCAAAAAGATGACCAAGTAACTTTAAATACTACGAATCATAGCACGAGTCAGCCACGGTCAGAGTACCCACTCACGCTGCACATCTAATATGCATGACCTTACGTGTATAAACAGGGTAAAAAACTGGTGTCTTGGGACGGCTATTGTGCGCAATGCCTTGACAAAGTTGGCATGTGCAACTGACCATGACCACAGAGTTTACCAAGTGACTTTAACTTCTAGAATTTGTAACACGAGTCAGCCACAGTCAGAGTGCCCAATCACAGTGAAGATGTACCAGGCATGGCCTTGCAGGTATAAAAAAGGTAAAACACTGGTGGCTTGGCGCGACGATTGTGCGCAATGCCTTGACAAAGTTGGCATGTGCCACTGACCATGACCACAAAGTTTACCAAGTACCTTAAACGGCTATGAATTATAACACAAGTCAGCCACGGTCAGAGTGTCCAACCACAGTGCAGATGTACTAGGCATGACCTTACAGGAATGAACAAGGTAGAATACTAGGGGCTCGGTGTGGCTTTTGTGCGCAATACGTTGACAAAGTTGGCATGTGCCACTGACCATGACCACAAATGTATCCAAGTGACTTTTACCTCTATTGATCATAACACGAGTCAGCCACGGTCAGAGTGTCCAATCACAGTGCAGATGTACTAGACATGAT
>SZWC01000108.1:474588-492401 GCA_023375785.1 Penium margaritaceum | reverse complement strand
GTGCCACTGACCATGACCACAAAGTTTACCAAGTGACTTTAACATATATGGATCGTAACACGAGTCAGCCACAGTCAGAGTGCCCAATCACAACTCAGATGTACTAGGGATGACCTTGCAGGTATAAAGAGGGTAAAAAACCGGTGTCTTGGCACGGCTATTGTGCGCAATGCCTTGACAAAGTTGGCATGGGCCACTGACCATGACCACAAAGTTTACCAAGTACCTTAAACGGCTATGAATCATAATACGAATTGGCCACGGTCAGAGTGTCCACTCACATGGCAGATATACTGGGCATGACCTTGCAGGTGCGAACAAGGTAGAATACTGGTGGCTTGGTGTGGCTATTGTGCGCAATGCCTTGACAATGTTGGCATGTGCCACTAACCATGACCACAAATGTATCCAAGTGACTTTTACTTCTATTGATCATAACACGAGTTAGTCACGGTCAGAGTGTCCAATCACTGTGCAGATATACTAGGCATGACCTTGTAGGCATAAACAAGGTAGAATACTGGTGGCTCAGTGTGGCTATTGTGCGCAATGCATTGACAAAGTTGGCATGTGCCACTGACCATGACCACAAGGTTTACCAAGTGACTTTAACTCCTACAAATCGTAACACGAATCAGCCACAGTCAGAGTGCCCAATCACAGTTCAGATGTACTAGGCATGATCTTGCAGGTTCAAACAAGGTAAAAAACCGGTGGCTTGGCACGTCTATTCTGCGCAATGCCCTGACAATGTTGGCATGTGCCACTGACCATGACCACAACGTTTACCAAGTACCTTAAATGAATATGAATCATAACATGAGTCAGCGACGGTCTGAGTGTCCAATCACAGTGCAGATATACTGGGCATGACGTTATAGGAATAAACAAGGTAGAGTACTGGTGGTTCAGTGTGGCTATTGTGCGCAATGCATTGACAAAGCTGGCATGTGCGACTGACCATGACCACAAATGTATCCAAGTGACTTTTACTTCTAATGATCATAACATGAGTCAGCCACGATCAGAGTTTCCAATCACAGTACAGATGTACTAGGCATGATATTGCAAGTGCAAACAAGGTAGAATACTGGTGTCTCAGTGTGGCTATTGTGAGCAATGCCTTGACAAAGTTGGCATGTGCGACTGACCATGACCACAAAGTTTACCAAGTGACTTTAACTTTTACGAATCGTAACACAATTTAGCCACAGTCAGAGTGCCCAAATCACAGTTCAGATATACTAGGCATGACCTTCCATGTATAAAAAAGGTTAAAAACCGGTGGCTTGGCATGGCTATTGTGCGCAATGCCTTGAAAAAACTGGCATGTGCCACTGACCATGTCCACAAAGTTTACCAAGTACCTTAAACGGCTATAAAAAATAACACGAGTCAGCCACGGTCAGAGTGTCCAGTCATAGTGCAGATATACTGAGCATAACCTTGCAGGTACAAACAAGGTAGAATACGGGTGGCTCGGTGTGGCTATTGTGCGCAATGCCTTGACAAAGTTGGCATGTTCCACTGATCATGACCACAAATGTATCCAAGTGACTTGTACTTCTATTGATCATAACACGAGTCAGCCACGGTCACAGTGTCGGACCACAGTGCAGATGTACTAGGCATGATCTTGCAAGTTCAAACAAGGTAGAATAGTGATGGCTTGGTGTGGCTATTGTGTGCAATGCCTTGACAAAGTTGGAATGTGCCACTGACCATGACCACAAAGCTTACAAAGTGACTTTTACTTCTACGAATCGTAACACAAGTCAGCCATAGTCAGAGTGCCCACTTACAGTGCAGACGTATTAGGCTCGATCTTTCAGGTGCAAACAAGGTAGAATACTGGTGGCTTGGTGTGGCTATTGTGCGCAATGCCTTGACAAAGTTGGCATGTGCCACTGACCATGACCACAAAGCTTACCAAGTGACTTTAACTGCTAATAATCGTAACACGAGTCAGCCACAGTCAGAGTGCCCAATCACAGTGCACATATAATATGCATGACCTTGCAGGCATAAATAAGGTAAGAAACCGGTGGCATGGCATGGCTATTGTGTGCAATGCCTTGACAAAGTTGGCATGTGCCACTGACCATGACCACAAAAATTACCAAGTACCTTTAACGGCTATGAATCATAACACGAGTCAGCCACGGTCAGAGTGTCCAATCACAGTGCACATATACTGGGCATGACCTTCGAGGTGTAAACAAGGTGGAATACAGGTTGCTTGGTGTGGCTATTGTGCGCAATGTCTTGCCAAAGTTGGCATGTGCCACTGACCATGCCCACAAACGTATCCAAGTGACATTTACTTCTATTGATGAAAACAGGAGTCACCCACGGTTCGAGTGTCCAATCACAGTGCAGATTTACTAGGCATGATCTTGCAGGTGCAAACAAGGTAGAATACTGGTGGCTCGGTGTGGCTATTTTGCGCAATGCCTTGACAATGTCGGCATGTGCCACTGACCAAGACCACAAAGTTTTCCAGGTGACTTTAACTTCTACGAATCGTAACATGAGTCAGCCACGGTTAGAGTACCCAGTCACAGTGCACATCTAACATGCATGACCTTGCAGGTATAAAAAAGGTGAAAAACCGGTGGCTTGGCACGGCTATTGCGCGCAATGCCTTGACAATGTTGGCATGTGCCAGTTACCATGACCACAANAGTTGTTATGTGCCACTGCCCATGACCACGGATGTATCCAAGTGACTTTTACTTCTATTGATCATAACACGAGTCAGCCACGGTCAGAGTATCCAATCACAGTGCAGATGTACTAGGCATGATCTTGCAGGTATAAACAAGGTAGAAAACTAGTGGCTCGATGTGGCTATTGTGCGCAATGCATTGACAAAGTTGGCATGTACCACTGACCATGACCACAAATGTATCCAAGTGACGTTTACTTCTATTGATCATAACACGAGTCAGCCACGGTCAGAGTGTCCAATCACATTGCAGATGCACTAGGCATGATCGTACAAGTGCAAACAAGGTAGAATACCTGTGGCTTGGCATGGCTATTATGTGCAATGCCTTGACAAAGTTGGCATGTGCCACTGACCATGACCACAAGGTTTACCAAGTGACTTTGACTTCTACGAATTGTAACACGATTCAGCCACAGTCAGAGTGCCCAATCACAGTTCATATGTACTAGGCATTAAATTGTAGGTATAAAAAAGGTAAAACACCGCTGGCTTGGCACGGCTATTGTGCGCAATGCCTTGACAAAGTTGGCATGTGGCACTGACCATGACCACAAAGTTTACCAAGTACCTTAAACGGCTATGAATCATAACACGAGTCAACCACGGTCAGAGTGCCCAATCACAGTGCTGATGTACTAGGCATGATCTTGCAAGTGCAAACAAGGTAGAATACTGGTGGCTCGGTGTGGATATTGTGTGGAATGCCTTGAAAACGTTGGCATGTGCCACTGACCATGACCACAAATATATCCTAGTGACTTTTACTTCTATTGATCATAACACGAGTCCGCCACGGTCAGAGTGTCCAATCACAGTGCAGATGTACTAGGCATGATCTAGCACGTGCAAACAAGGTAGAATACTGGTGACTCGGTGTGGCTATTGTGAGCAATGCCTTGACAAAGTTGGCATGTGCCACTGACCATGACCACAAAGTTTACCAAGTGACTTTAACTTCTACGAATCGTAACACGAGCCAGCCACGGTCAGAGCGTCCAATCATAGTTTCGATGTACTTCACATGACATTGCAGGTATAAACAAGGTAAAAAACCTGTGGCGTGGCACGGCTATTCTGCGCAATGCCTAGACAAAGTTGGCATGTGGCACTCACCATGACCACAAAGTTTACCAAGTGACTTTAACCTCTACAAATCGTAACACGAGTCAGCCACGGTCAGAGAGTCCAATCACAGTGCACATGTACTGTGCATAATCTTGCAGTTATAAATAAGGTAGAATACTGGTGGCTCGGTGTGGCTATTGTGCACAGTGCCTTGACAAGGTTGGCACTGACCATGACCACAAAGTTTACCAAGTGACTTTAACTTATGTGAATTGTAACACGTGTCAGCCACAGTCGGAGTGCCCAATCATAGTGTACATCTAATATGCATGACCTTGCAGGTATAGACAGGGTAAATTACCGGTGTCTCGGCACGGCTATTGTGTGCAATGCCTTGACAAAGTTGGCACATGCCACTGACCATGACCACAAAGTTTACCATGTGACTTTAACTTCTACGAATTGTAACACGAGTCAGCCACAGTCAGAGTGCCCAATCACAACTCAGATGTACTAGGGATGACCTTGCAGGTATAAAGAGGGTAAAAAACCGGTGTCTTGGCACGGCTATTGTGCCAATGCCTTGACAAAGTTGGCATGGGCCATTGACCATGACCACAAAGTTTACCAAGTACCTTAAACGGCTATGAATCATAACACGAATTGGCCACGGTCAGAGTGTCCACTCACATTGCAGATATACTGGGCATGACCTTGCAGGTGCAAACAAGGTAGAATACTGGTGGCTCGGTGTGGCTATTGTGCGCAATGCCTTGACAATGTTGGCATGTGCCACTGACAAAGACCACAAATGTATCCAAGTGACTTTTACTTCTATTGATCATAACACGAGTCAGTCACAGTCAGAGTGTCCAATCACTGTGCAGATATGTTAGGCATGACCTTGTAGGCATAAACAAGGTAGAAAACTGGTGGCTCAGTGTGGCTATTGTGCGCAATACCTTGACAAAGTTGGCATGTACCACTGACCATGACCACAAGGTTTACCAAGTGAGTTAAACGTCTTTGAGTCGTACCACGTGTCAGCCACAGTCGGAGTGCCCAATCACAGTGCACATCTAATATGCATTACCTTGCAGGTATAAACAGGGTAAGAAACTGGTGTCCTGGCATGGCTATTGTGCACAATGCCTTGACAAAGTTGGCACGTGCCACTGACCATGACCACAAAGTTTACCATGTGACTTTAACTTCTACGAATTGTAACACGAGTCAGCCACAGTCAGAGTGCCCAATCACAGTGCATATGTACTAGGCATTAAATTGTAGGTATAAAAAAAGTAAAACACCGCTGGCTTGGCACGGCTATTGTGCGCAATGCCTTGACAAAGTTGGCATGTGGCACTGACCATGACCACAAAGTTTACCAAGTGACTTTAACTTATGTGAATTGTAACACGTGTCAGCCACAGTCGGAGTGCCCAATCATAGTGTACATCTAATATGCATGACCTTGCAGGTATAGACAGGGTAAATTACCGGTGTCTCGGCACGGCTATTGTGTGCAATGCCTTGACAAAGTTGGCACATGCCACTGACCATGACCACAAAGTTTACCATGTGACTTTAACTTCTACGAATTGTAACACGAGTCAGCCACAGTCAGAGTGCCCAATCACAGTGCATATGTACTAGGCATTAAATTGTAGGTATAAAAAAAGTAAAACACCGCTGGCTTGGCACGGCTATTGTGCGCAATGCCTTGACAAAGTTGGCATGTGGCACTGACCATGACCACAAAGTTTACCAAGTGACTTTAACTTATGTGAATTGTAACACGTGTCAGCCACAGTCGGAGTGCCCAATCATAGTGTACATCTAATATGCATGACCTTGCAGGTATAGACAGGGTAAATTACCGGTGTCTCGGCACGGCTATTGTGTGCAATGCCTTGACAAAGTTGGCACATGCCACTGACCATGACCACAAAGTTTACCATGTGACTTTAACTTCTACGAATTGTAACACGAGTCAGCCACAGTCAGAGTGCCCAATCACAGTGCATATGTACTAGGCATTAAATTGTAGGTATAAAAAAAGTAAAACACCGCTGGCTTGGCACGGCTATTGTGCGCAATGCCTTGACAAAGTTGGCATGTGGCACTGACCATGACCACAAAGTTTACCAAGTGACTTTAACTTATGTGAATTGTAACACGTGTCAGCCACAGTCGGAGTGCCCAATCATAGTGTACATCTAATATGCATGACCTTGCAGGTATAGACAGGGTAAATTACCGGTGTCTCGGCACGGCTATTGTGTGCAATGCCTTGACAAAGTTGGCACATGCCACTGACCATGACCACAAAGTTTACCATGTGACTTTAACTTCTACGAATTGTAACACGAGTCAGCCACAGTCAGAGTGCCCAATCACAGTGCATATGTACTAGGCATTAAATTGTAGGTATAAAAAAAGTAAAACACCGCTGGCTTGGCACGGCTATTGTGCGCAATGCCTTGACAAAGTTGGCATGTGCCACTGACCATGACCACAACGTTTACCAAGTGACTTTAGCTTCAATGAATTGTAACACGAGTCAGCCACAGTCAGAGTGCCCAATCACAGTGCACATCTAATATGCATGACCTTGCATTTACAAACAAGGTAAGAAACTAGTGGCTTGGCATGGCTCTTGTGCGCATAACTATGACAAAGTTGGCATGTGCCACTGACCATGACCACAAATGTATCCAAGTGACATTTACTTCTATTGATCATAACACGAGTCAGCCACGGTCAGAGTGTCCAATCACAGTGCAAATGTACTAGGCATGATCTTGCAGGTATAAACAAGGTATAATACTGGATGCTTGGTGTGGCTTTTGTGCACATTGCCTTGACAAAGTTGGCATGTTCCACTGACCATGACCACAAGTGTATCCGAGTGACATTTAGTTCTATCGATCATAACACAAGTCAACCACGGTCAGAGTGTGCAATCACAGTGTAGATATACAGGGCATAACCTTACAGGTATACACAAGGCACAATACTGGTGGCTCGGTTTGGCTATTATGCGCAATGCCTTGAAAAAGTTGGCATGAGCCACATACTATGACCACAACGTTTACCAAATGACTTTAACTTCTACGAATCGCAACACGAGTCAGCCACGGTCAGAGTGCCCAATGACAGCGCACATCTAATATGCATGACCTTGCAGGTATAGACAAGGAAAAAACTGGTGTCTTGGCACAACTATTGTGCGCAATTCCTTGACAAGGTTGGCATGTGCCATTGACCATGACCACACCTTTTACCAAGTACCTTAAACGGCTATGAATCATAACACGAGTCTGCCACGGTTAGAGAGTCCAATCACAGTGCATGTATACTGGGCAGGACCTTACAGGTATAAACAAGGTAGAATATTGGTGGCTCAGTGTGGCTACCCATGACCACAAATGTATCCAAGTGACGTTTACTTCTATTGATCATAACACTAGTCAGCCACGGTCAGAGTGTCCAATCACAGTGCAGATGTACTAGGCATGGTCTTGCAGGTTCAAACAAGGTAGAATACTGGTGGCTCGGTGTGGCTATTGCGTGCAATGCCTTGACAAAGTCGGCATGTGCCACTGACCATGACCACAAATGTATCCAAGTGACGTTTACTTCTATTGATCATAACACAAGTCAGCCACGGTCAGAGTGTCCAATCACAGTGCATACGTACTAGGCATGATCTTGCAAGGGCAAACAAGGTCGAATTCTGGTGACTCTGTGTGGCTATTGTGCGCAATGCCTTGACAAAGTTGGCATGTGCCACTGACCACGACCACAAATGTATCAAAGTGACTTCTACTTCTAATGATCATAACATNTTAAACGGCTATGAATCATAACACGAGTCTGCCACGGTTAGAGTGTCCAATCACAGTGCAGGTATACTGGGCAGGACCTTACAGGTATAAACAAGGTAGAATATTGGTGGCTCAGTGTGGCTACCCATGACCACAAATGTATCCAAGTGACGTTTACTTCTATTGATCATAACACAAGTCAGCCACGGTCAGAGTGTCCAATCACAGTGCAGATGTACTAGGCATGGTCTTGCAGGTTCAAACAAGGTAGAATACTGGTGGCTCGGTGTGGCTATTGCGTGCAATGCCTTGACAAAGTCGGCATGTGCCACTGACCATGACCACAAAGTTTACCAAGTGAGCTTAACGTCTACGAGTCGTAACACGAGTCAGCCACAGTTAGAGTGCCCAATCACAGTGCAGGTGTATTGGTTATGACCTTGCAGGTATAAACAAGGTAGAATATTGGTGGCTCGGTATGGCTATTGTGCGCAATGCCTTGACGAAGTTGGCATGTGCCACTGACCATGACCACAAAGTTTACCAAGTGACTTTAACTTCTACGAATCGTAACACGAGTCAGCCACGGTCAGAGCGTCCAATCACCGTTAAGATGTGCTAGACATGACCTTGCAGGTTTAAACAAGGTAAAAAACGTTGTTGCACGGCTATTCTGCGCAATGCCTTGACAAAGTTGGCATGTGGCACTGACCATGACCACAAAGTTTCCCAAGTACCTTTAACGGCTATGAATCATAATACAAGTCAGCCACGGTCAGAGTGTCCAATCACAGTGCATACGTACTAGGCATGATCTTGCAAGGGCAAACAAGGTCGAATTCTGGTGACTCTGTGTGGCTATTGTGCGCAATGCCTTGACAAAGTTGGCATGTGCCACTGACCACGACCACAAATGTATCAAAGTGACTTCTACTTCTAATGATCATAACATGAGTCAGCCACGGTCAGAGTTTCCAATCACAGTACAGATGTACTAGGCATGATATTGCAAGTGCAAACAAGGTAGAATACAGGTGTCTCAGTGTGGCTATTGTGCGCAATGCCTTGACAAAGTTGGCATGTGCCACTGACCATGACCACAAAGTTTACCAAGTGACTTTAACTTCTACTAATTGTAACACAATTCAGCCACAGTCAGAGTGCCCAAATCACAGTTCAGATGTACTAGGCATGACCTTGCAGGTATAGAAATGGTTAAAAAGCGGTGGCTTGGTACGGCTATTGTGCGCAATGCCTTGAAAAAACTGGCATGTGCAACTGACCATGTCCACAAAGTTTACCAAGTACCTTAAACGGCTATGAATCATAACAAGAGTCAGCCACGGTCAGAGTGTCCAATCATAGTGCAGATATACTGGGCTTAACCTTGCAGGTACAAACAAGGTAGAATACTGGTGGCTCGGTGTGGCTATTGTGCGCAATGCTTTGACAAAGTTGGCATGTTCCACTTATCATGACCACAAATGTATCCAAGTGACTTGTACTTCTATTGATCGTAACACGTGTCAGCCATGGTCAGAGTGTCAGACCACAGTGAAGATGTACTAGGCATGATCTTGCAGGTTCAAACAAGGTAGAATACTGATGGCTTGGTGTGGCTATTGTGTGCAATGCCTTGACAAAGTTGGAATGTGCCACTGACCATGACCACAAAATTTACCAAGTACCTTAAACGGCTATGAATCATAACACGCGTCAGCCACGGTCAGGGTGTCCAATCACAGTGCAGATATACTGGGCATGACCTTGCAGGTACACACCGGGTATAATTCTGGTGGCTCAGTGTGGCTATTGTGCGCAATGCCTCGACAAAGTTGGCATGTGCCACTGACCAAGACCACAAATGTATCCAACTGACTTTTACTTCTATTGATCATAACACGAGTCAGCCACAATCAGAGTGTCCAATTACTGTGCAGATGTACTAGGCATGATCTTGCAGGTTCAACCAAGGTAGAATGCTGGTGGCGTGTGTGGCTATTGTGTGCAATGCCTTGACAAATTTGGCATGTGCCACTGACCATGACCACAATTATATCCAAGTGACTTTTATTTCTATTGATCATAACACGAGTCAGCCACGGTCAGAGCATCCTATCAAAGTACGATGTACTAGGCATGATTTTGCAGGTGCAAACAAGGTAGAATACTGGTGGCTCGGTGTGGCTATTGTGCACAATGCCTTGACAAAGTTGGCATGTGCCACTGACCATGACCACAAGTGTATCCAAGTGACGTTTACTTCTGTTGATCATAACACGAGTCAGCCATGGTGAGATTGTGCAATCACAGTGCATGTGTAGTAGGCATGATCGTGCGGGTACAAACAAGGTAGAATACTGGTGGCTTGGTGTGGCCATTGTGCGCAATGCCTTGACAAATTTTGCATGTGCCTCTGACCATGACCACAAAGTTTACAAGTGACTTTAACATCTAGGAATCGTAACACGAGTCAGCCACGGTCAGAGTACCCAATCACAGTGCACATCTAATATGCATGACCTTGCAGGTATAAACAGGGTAAAAAACCGGTGGCTTGTTAAGGCTATTGTGCACAATGCCTTGACAAAGTTGGCATGTGCCACTGACCATGACCACAACGTTTACCAAGTGCATTAAACAGCAATGAATCATAACACGAACCAGCCACGGTCAGAGTTTCCAATCTCAGTGCAGATGTAATAAGCATGATATTGCAGGTGCAAACAAGGTACAATACTGGTGGATCGTTGTGGCTATTGTACGCAATGCCTTGACAAAGTTGGCATGTGCCACAGACCATGACCACAAAGGTTTCCATGTGACTTTAACTTCTATGAATCGTAACACGAGTAAGCAACAGTCAGAGTGCCCAATCACATTGCACATGTAATGGGCACAATATTTCAGGTGCAAACAAGGTAGAATACTGGTGGCTTGGTGTGGCTACTATGCGCAATGCCTTGATAAAGTTGACATGTGCCACTGACCATGACCACAAAGCTTACCAAGTGACTTTAACTTCTAATAATCGTAACACGAGTCAGCCACAGTTAGAGTGCCGCATCACAGTGCACATCTAATACGCATGGCCTTGCAGGCATAAGCAAGGTAAAACACTGGTGGCTTGGCATGGCAATTGTGCGCGATGCCTTGACAAAGTTGACATGTGCCACTGACCATGACCACAAAATTGACTGAGTACCTTAAACGGCTATGAATCACAACACGAGTCAGCCACGGTCAGAGTGTCCAATCGCAGTGCAGATACACTGAGCATGACCTTGCAAGTCTAAACAAGGTAGAATACAGGTGGCTTGGTGTGGCTATTGTGCGCAATGTCGTGACAAAGCTGGCATGTGCCACTGACCATGACCACAAATGTATCCACGTGATTTTTTCTTCTATTGATCATAACACGAGTCAGCCACGGTCAGGGTGTCCAATCACAGTGCAGATGTACTAGGCATGATCTTGCAGGTGCAAACAACGTAGAATAATTGTGGCCCGGTGTGGCTATTGTGGGCAATGCCTTGACAATGTTGGCATGTGCCACTGACAATGACCACAAAGTTTTCCAAGTGACTTTAACTTCTACGAATCGTAACATGAGTCAGCCACGGTTAAAGTGCCCAGTCACAGTGCACATCTAATATGCATGACCTTGCAGGTGGAAACAAGGTAAAAACCGGTGGCTTGGCACGGCTATTGTGCGCAATGCCTTGACAATGTTGGCATGTGCCACTGACCATGACCACAAAGTATACCAAGTACCTCACACGGCTATGAAGCATAACACGAGTCAGCCACAGTCAGAGTGTCCAATCACAGTGCAGATGAAATGGGCATGACCTTGAAGGTACAAAAAAGTTAGAATACGGGTGGCTCCGTGTGGCTATTGTGCGCAATGCCTTGACAAAGTTGTCAAGTGCCACTGACCATGACCACAAATGTATCCAAAAGAGTTTTACTTCTATTGATCACAACATGAGTCAGCCTCGGTCAGGGTGTCCAATCACAGTGCAGATGTACTAGGCATGCTCTTGCAGGTATAAAAAAGGTAGAATACTGGTGGCTCGGTGTGGCTATTGTGGGCAATGCCTTGACAAAGTTGGCATGTGCCACTGACCATGACCACAGATGTATCCAACTGACTTTTACTTCTATTGATCATAACACGAGTCAGCTACGGTCAGACTGTCCAAGCATATTTGAAGATGTACTAGGCATGACCTTGCAGGTGCAAACAAGGTAGAACACTGGTGGCTTGGCACGGCTTTTGTGTGCAATGCCTTGACAAAGTTGGCATGTGCCACTGACCATGACCGCAAAGTTTACCAAGTGACTTTAACTTCTACGAATCGTAACACAATTCAGCCACAGTAAGAGTGCCCAATCACAGTTTAGATGTACTAGGCATGGCCTTGTAGGTATAAACAAGGTAAAACACCGGTGGCTTGGCACGGCTATTGTGCGCAATGCCTTGACAAAGTTGGCATGTGCCACTCACCATGACCACAAAGTTTACCAAGTACCTTGAATGGCTATAAATAATAACACGAGTCAGCCACGGTCAGAGTGTCCAATCACAGTGCAGATATGCAGGGCATGACCTTGCAGGTACAAACAAGGTAGAATACCGGTGGCTCGGTGTGGCTATTGTACGCAATGCCTTGACAAAGTTGGCATGTGCCACTGACCATGACCACAGATGTATCCAACTGATTTTTCTTCAATTGATCATAACACGAGTCAGCCACGGTCAGAGTGTCCAATCACAGTGCAGATGTACTAGGCATGATCTTGCAGGTTCAAACAAGGTAGTATTTGGGTGGCTCGGTGTGGCTATTGTGCGCAATGCCTTGACAAAGTTGGCATGTGCAACTGACTATGACCACAAATGTATCCAAATGACTTTTACTTCTATTGATCATAACACAAGTCAGCCACGGTCAGAGTGTCCAATCACAATGCAGATGTATTAGGCATGATCTTGCAGGTGCAAACAAGGTAGAATACTGGTGGCTCGGTTTGGCTATTGAGCGCAATGCATTGACAAAGTTGGCATGTGCCACTGACCACGACCACAACGTTTACCAAGTGACATTAACTTCTACGAATCGTAACACGATTCAGCCACAGTCAGAGTGCCCAATCACAGTTCATATGTACTAGGCATGGCCTTTTACGTATAAAAAAGGTAAAACACCGGTGGCTTGGCACGGCTACTGTGCGCCATGCCTTGACAAAGTTGGAATGTGCCACTGATCATGACCTCAAACTTTACCAAGTACCTCAAACGGCTATGAACCATAACACGAGTTAGCCACGGTCAGAGTTTCCAATCACAGTGCAGATATACTGGGTATGACCTTCCAGGTATAAACAATGTTTAATACTGGTGGCTCGGTGTGGCTATTGTGCGCAATGCCTCGACAAAGTTGGCATGTGCCACTGACCATGACCACAAATGTGTCCAACTGACTTTTACTTCTTTTGATCATAACACGAGTCAGCCACGGTCAGAGTGTCCAATTACAGTGCAGATGTACTAGGCATGATCTTGCAGGTTCAAACAAAGAAGAATTCTGGTGGCTCGGTGTGGCTATTGTGTGCAATGCCTTGACAAAGTTGGCATGTGCCACTGACCACGACCACAAATATATCCAAGTGACATTTACTTCTATTGACCATAACACGAGTCAGACACAATCAGAGTGTCCAATCACAGTGCAGATGTACTAGGCATAATCTTACAGGTACAAAAAAGGTAGAATACTGGTGGCTCGGTGTGGCTATTGTGCGCAATGTCTTGACAAAGTTGGCATGTGCCACTGACCATGACCACAAATGTCTCCAAGTGACTTTTACTTCAATTGATCACTACACAAGTCAGCCACGGTCAGAGTGTCCAATCACAGTGTAGATGTACTAGGCATGATCTTACAGGTACAAACAAGGTAGAATACTTATGGCTCGGTGTGGCTATTGTGCGCAATGCCTTGACAAAGTTGCCATGTGCTACTGACCATGACCACAAAGTTTACTAAGTGACTTTAACTTCTACGAATCGTAACACGAGTCAGCCACGGTCAGAGTGCCCAATCACAGTGCACATCTAATATGCATGACCTTGCTGCCATAAACAATTTAAAAAACCGGTGGCTTGGCATGGCTAATGTGCGCAATGCCTTGACAAAGTTGTCATGTGCCACTGACCATGACCACAACGTTTGCCAAATACCTTACATGACTATGAATCATAACACGAGTCAGCCACGGTCAGAGTGTCCAAGCACAGTGCAGATGTACTAGGCATGATCTTTCAGGTACAAACAAGGTAGAATACTGGTGGCTCGGTGTGGCTATTGTGCGCAATGCCTTTACAAAGTTGGCGTGTGCCACTGACCATGACCACAAATGTATCCAAGTGACTTTNATTGATCATAACACGAGTCAGCCACGGTCAGAGTGTCCAATCACAGTGCAGATGTACTAGGCATGATCTTGCAGGTTCAAACAAGGTAGTATTTGGGTGGCTCGGTGTGGCTATTGTGTGCAATGCCTTGACAAAGTTGGCATGTGCCACTGACCATGACCACAAACATATCCAAGTGACTTTTACTTCTATCGATCATAACACGAATCAGCCACGGTCAGAGTGTCCGATCACTGTGCAGATGTACTAGGCATGATCTTTCAGGTGCAATCAAGGTAGAATACTGGTGGCCTGGTGTGGCTATTCTGCGCAATGCCTTATAAATGTTGGCATGTGCCACTGACCATGACCGCAAATGTATCCAAGTGACTTTTACTTCTATTGATCGTAACACGAGTCAGCCACGGTCAAAGTGTCCAATCACAATGCAGATGTACTAGGCATGATCTTGCAGGTACAAACAAGATAGAATACTGGTGGCTCGGTGTGGCTATTGTGCCCAATGCCTTGACAAAGTTGGCATGTGCAACTGACTATGACCACAAATGTATCCAAATGACTTTTACTTCTATTGATCATAACACAAGTCAGCCACGGTCAGAGTGTCCAATCACAATGCAGATGTATTAGGCATGATCTTGCAGGTGCAAACAAGGTAGAATACTGGTGGCTTGGTGTGGCTACTGTGCGCAATGCATTGACAAAGTTGGCATGTGCCACTGACCATGACCACAACGTTTACCAAGTGACATTAACTTCTACGAATTGTAACACGATTCAGCCACAGTCAGGGTGCCCAATCACAGTTCATATGTACTAGGCATGGCCTTGTACGTATAAACAAGGTAAAACACCGGTGGCTTGGCACGGCTACTGTGCGCCATGCCTTGACAAAGTTGGCATGTGCCACTGACCATGACCACAAATGTATCCAAGTGACTTTAACTTCTATTGATCATAACACGTGTCAGCCACGGTCAGAGTATCCAATCATAGTGCAAATGTACTAGGCATGATCTTGCAGGTACAAACAAGGTAGAATACTGGTGGCTTGGTATGGCTATTGTGCGCAATGCCTTGACAAAGTTGGCATGTGCCACTGACTATGACCACAAATGTATCAAAGTGAATTTTACTTCTATTGATCATAACACAAGTCAGCCACGGTCAGAGTGTCCAATCACAGTGTAGATGTATTAGGGATGATCATGCAGGTGCAAACAAGGTAGAATACTGGTGGCTCGGTGTGGCTATTGTGCGAAATGCCTTGCCAAAGTTGGCATGTGCCACTGACCACGACCACAAAGTTTACCAAGTGACTTTAACTTCCACGAATCGTACCACAATTCAGCCACAGTCAAAGTGCCCAATCACAGTTCATATGTATTAGGCATGACCTTGTAGGTATAAACAAGGTAGAACACCGGTGGCTTGGCACGGCTACTATGCGCAATGCCTTGACAAAGTTGGCATGTGCCAATGACCATGACCTCAAAGTTTACCAAATACCTTAAACGGCTATGAATCATAACACGTGTTAGCCACGGTCAGAGTTTCCAATCACAGTGCAGATATACTGGGTATGACCTTGCAGGCACAAACAAGGCAGAATACTGGTGGCTCGGTGTGGCTATTGTGTGCAATGCTTCGACAAAGTTGGCATGTGCCACTGACGATGACCACAAATGAATCCAACTGGCTTTTACTTATACTGATCATAACACGAGTCTGCCACGGTCAGAGTGTCCAATTACAGTGCATATGTACTAGGCATGATCTTGCAGGTTCAAACAAGGTAGAATGCTGGTGGCTCGGTGTGGCTATTGTGTGCAATGCCTTGACAAAGTTGGCATGTGCCACTGACCATGACCACAAATATATCCAAGTGACTTTTATTTCTATTGACCATAACACGAGTCAGACACGGTCAGAGTGTCCAATCACTGTGCAATGTACTAGGCATGATCTTGCATATACGAAAAAGGTAGAATACTGGTGGCTCGCTGTGTCTATTGTGCGCAATGCCTTGACAAAGTTGGCATGTGCCACTGACCATGACCACAAATGTATCCAAGTGACTTTTACTTCTAGTGATCATAACACGAGTCAGCCATGGTCAGATTGTCCAATCACAGTGCATATGAACTAGGCATGATCTTGTAGGTACAAACAAGGTAGAATACTGGTGGCTCGGTCTGGCTATTGTGCGCAATGCCTTGACAATGTTTGCATGTGCCTCTGACCATGACCACAAAGTTTACCAAGTGACTTTAACTTCTACGAATCATAATACAAGTCAGCCACGGTCAGAGTACCCAATCACAGTTCACATCTAATATGCATAACCTTGCAGGTATAGATAGGGTAAAAAACCGGTGGCTTGGCTTGGCTATTGTGCGCAATGCCTTGACAAAGTTTGCATGTGCCACTGACCATGCCCACAAAGTTTACCAAGTACATTAAACGGCTATGAATCATAACACGAGTCAGCCACGGTCAGAGTGTCCAATCACAGTGCAGATGTACTAGGCATAAGCTTGCAGGTGCAAACAAGGTATAATACTGGTGGCTCGGTGTGGCTATTGTACTCAATGCCTTGACAAAGTTGGCATGTGCCACTGACCAGAACAACAAAGTTTACCAAGCGACTTTAACTACTAAGAATCGTAACACGAGTCAGCAACAGTCAGAGTGCCCAATCATAGTGCAGATGTACTATGCACGATCTTTCAGGTGCAAACAAGGTAGAAAAGTGGTGGCTTGGTGTGGCTATTGTGCGCAATGCCTTGACAAAGTTGGCATGTGCCATTGACCATGACCACAAAGCTTACCAAGTGACTTTAACTTCTAAGACTCGTAACACGAGTCAGCCATCGTCAGAGTGCCCAATCACAGTGCACATCTAATGTGCATGACCTTGCAGGCATAAACAAGGTAAAACACTGATGGCTTCGCACAGCGTTTGTGCGCAATACCTTGAGAAAGTTGGCATGTGCCACTGACCATGACCACAAATTTTACCAAGTACATTAAACGGCTATGAATCAAAACACGAGGCAACCACGGTCAGAGTGTCCAATCACAGTGCAAATATACTGGGCATGACCTTGCATGTATAAACAAGGTAGAATACAGGTGGCTTGGTGTGGCTATTGTGCGCAATGTCTTGACAAAGTTGGCATGTGCCACTGACCATGACCACAAATGTATCCAAGTGACTTTTACTTCTATTGATCATAACACGAGTCAGCCACGGTCAGAGTGCCCAATCACATTGCAAATGTACTCAGCATGATCTTGCACGTGCAAACAAGGTAGAATACTGGTGGCCCGGTGTGGCTATTTTGCGCAATGCCTTGACAATGTTGGCATGTGCCACTGACCATGACCACAACGTTTTCCAAGTGACTTTAACTTCTACGAATCGTAACATGAGTCAGCCACGGTTAGAGTGCCCAGTCACAGTGCACATCTAATATTCATGACCTTGTAGGTACAAACAAGGTAAAACACCGGTGGCTTGGCACGGCTATTGTGCGCAATGCCTTGACAATGTTGGCATGTGTTACTGACCATGACCACAAAGTATACCAATAACCTCACACGGCTATGAATCATAACACGAGCCAGCCACGGTCAGAGTGTCCAATCACAGTGCAGGTGATCTGGGCATGATGTTGTAGGTACAAACAAGGTAGAATACGGCTGGCTCGGTGTGGCTATTGTGCGCAATGCCTTGACAAAGTTG
>SZWC01000108.1:452935-473241 GCA_023375785.1 Penium margaritaceum | reverse complement strand
CACTGACCATGACCACAAAGTTTACCAAGTGAATTTAACTTCTACGAATCGAAACATGAGTCAGCCACAGTCAGAGTGCCCAATCATAGTGCACATCTTATATGCATGATCTTGTAGATATAAACAAGGCAAACAACCGGTGGCTTGGCACGGCTATTGTGCGCAATGCCTTGACAAAGTTGGCATGTGCCACTGACCATGACCACAAAGCTTACCAAGTGACCTTAACTTTTAAGAATCGTAACACGAGTCAGCCACAGTCAGAGTGCCCAATCACAGTGCACATCTAATATGCATGACCTTCGAGGCATAAACAAGGTAAAAAACTGGTAGCTTGGCACGGCTTTTGTGCGCAATGCCTTGACAAAGTTGGCATGTGCCACTGACCATGACCACAAAGCTTACCAAGTGACCTTAACTTTTAAAAATCGTAACACGAGTAAGCCACAGTCAGAGTGCCCAATCACAGTGCACATCTAATACGCATGACCTTGCAGGTATAAACAAGGTAAAAAACTGGTGGCTTGGCACGGCTATTGTACGCCATGCCTTGACAAAGTTGGCATGTGCCACTGACCATGACCATAAAGGTTACCAATTACCTTAAATGGCTATGAATCATAACACGAGTCAGCCACATTCAGAGTGTCCAATCACAGTGCAGATATGCTGGGCATGACCTTACAGGTATAAACAAGGTAGAATACTGGTGGCTCGGTGTGGCTATTCTGCGCAATGCCTTACCAAAGTTGGCATGTGCCTCTGACCATGACCACAAATGCATCCAAGTGACTGTTGCTTCTATTGATCGTAACACGCGTCAGCCACGGTCAGAGTGCCCAATCACAGTGCACATCTAATATGCATGACCTTTCAGGTATAAACAAGGTAAAACACCGGTGTCTTGGTACGGCTATTGTGCGCAATGCCTTGACAAATTTGGCATGTATCACTGACCATGACCACAAAGTTTACCAAGTGACTTGAACTTCTACGAATCGTAACATGAGTCAGCCACAGTCAGAGTACCCAATCATAGTGCACATCTTATATGCATGACCTTGCAGATATTAACAAGGCAAAAAACCGGTGGCTTGGCACGGCTATTGTGCGCAATGTCTTGACAAAGTTGGCATGTGCCACTGACCATGACCACAAATGTACCCAAGTGAAGTTTACTTATATTGATCATAACACGAGTCAGCCACGGTCAGAGTGTCCAATCACACTGCAGATGTGCTAGGCATGATCTTGCAGGTGCAAACAAGGCAGAATACTGGTGGCTCGGTGTGCCTGTTGTGCGCAATGCCTTTACAAAGTTGGCATGTGCCACTGACCATGACCAGAAATGTATCCAAGTGACTTTTACTTATATTGATCATAACAGGAGTCAGCCACGGACAGACGGTCCAATCAGAGTGCAGATGTACTAGGCATTATCTTACAGGTATAAACAATGTAGAATACTGGTTGCTCGGTGTGGATATTGTGTGCAGTGCCTTGACTAAGTTGGCATGTGCCACTGACCATGACCAGAAATGTATCCAAGTGACTGTCACTTCTATTGATCATAACACGCGTCAGCCACGGTCAGAGTGTCCAATCACAGTGCAGATATACTGGGTATCATCTTTCAGGTATAAACAATGTAGAATACGGGTGGCTCGGTGTGGCTATTGTGCACAATGCCTTGACAAAGTTGGCAGGTGCCACTGACCATGACCACAAATGTATCCAAGTGACTTTTACTTATATTGATCATAACAGGAGTCAGCCACGGACAGACTGTCCAATCAGAGTGCAGATGTACTAGGCATTATCTTACAGGTATAAACAATGTAGAATACTGGTTGCTCGGTGTGGATATTGTGCGCAGTGCCTTGACTAAGTTGGCATGTGCCACTGACCATGACCACAAATGTATCCAAGTGATTTTTACTTCTATTGAACTACATGAGTTAGCCACGGTCAGAATGTCCAATCACAGTGCAGATGTACTGGGCATGACCTTATAGGTATAAAAAGGGTAGAACACTGGTGGATCTGTGTGGCTACTGTACGCAATGCCTTGACAAAGTTGGCAAGTGCCACTGACCATGACCACAAAGTTCACCAAGTACCTTAGACGGCTATGAATCATACCACGAGTCCGCCACGGTCAGAGTGTCCAATCACAGTGCAGATGTACTAGGCATAATCTTGCAGGTGCAAACAAGGTAGATTACTGGTGGCTCGGTGTGACTATTGTGTGCAATGCCTTGACAAAGTTGGCATGTGCCACTGACCATGACCACAAAGTGTACAAAGTGACTTTAACTTCTACGAATTGTAACACAAGTCAGCCACAATCTGAGTGCCCAATCACAGTGCACATGTAACATGCATGACCTTGTAGCTATAAACAAGGTAAAAACCCGATAACTTGGCACGGCTATTGTACGCCATGCCTTGGAAAAGTTGGCATGTGCCACTGACCATGACCACAAAGGTCACCAATTACCTTAAATGGATATGAATCATAACACGAGTCAGCCACATTCAGAGTGTCCAATCACAGTACATATATGCTAGGCATGACCTTGCAGGTATAAACAAGGTAGAATGCTGGTGGCTCGGTGTGGCTATTATGCGCAATTCCTTATCAAATTTAGCATGTGCCTCTGACCATGACCACAAATGTATCCAAGTGACTGTTACTTCTATTGATCGTAACACGAGTCAACCATGATCAGAGTGCCCAATCACAGTGCACATCTAATATGCATGACCTTTCAGGTACAAACAAGGTAAAACACCGGTGTCTTGGTACGGCTATTGTGCGCAATGCCTTGACAAATTTGGCATGTGTCACTGACCATGACCACAAAGTTTACCAAGTGACTTGAACTTCTACGAATCGTAACATGAGTCAGCCACAGTCAGAGTACCCAATCATAGTGCACATCTTATATGCATGACCTTGCAGATATAATCAAGGCAAAAAACCGGTGGCTTGGCACGGCTATTGTGCGCAATGCCTTGACAAAGTTGGCATGTGCCACTGACCATGACCACAAATGTATCCAAGTGACGTTTACTTATATTGATCATAACGTAAGTTAGCCACGGTCAGAGTGTCCAATCACACTGCAGATGTGCTAGGCATGATCTTGCAGGTGCAAACAAGGTAGAATACTGGTGGCTCAGTGTGCCTGATGTGCGCAATGCCTTTACAAAGTTGGCATGTGCCACTGACCATGACCACAAATGTATCCAAGTGACTGTCACTTCTATTGATCATAACACGAGTCAGCCACGGTCAGAGTGTCCAATCACAGTGCAGATGTACTAGGCATAATCTTGCAGGTATAAACAAGGTAGAATACTGGTGGCTCGGTGTGGCTATTGTGCGCAATGCCTTCAGTAAGTTGGCATGTGCCACTGACCATGACCACAAATGTATCCAAGGGACTTTTACTTCTATTGAACTACATGAGTCAGCCACGGTCAGAGTGTCTAATCACAGTGCAGATATACTGGGCATGACCTTACATGTATAAAAGGATAGAATACTGGTGGCTCGGTGTGGCTATTGTTCACAATGCCTTGACAAAGTTGGCATGTGCCACTGACCATGACCACAAAGTGTACAAAGTGACTTTAACTTCTACGAATTGTAACACGAGTCAGCCACAGTCTGAGTGCCCAATCATAGTGCACATGTAACATGCATGACCTTGTAGCTATAAACAAGGTAAAAAACCGATAACTTGGCACGGCTATTGTACGACATGCCTTGACAAAGTTGGCATGTGCCACTGACCATGACCACAAAGGTCACCAATTACCTTAAATGGATATGAATCATAACACGAGTCAGCCACATTCAGAGTGTCCAATCATAGTGCAGATATGCTGGGCATGACCTTCCAGGTATAAACAAGGTAGAATGCTGGTGGCTCGGTGTGGCTATTCTGCGCAATGCCTTATCAAATTTAGCATGTGCCTCTGACCATGACCACAAATGTATCCAAGTGACTGTTACTTCTATTGATCGTAACACGAGTCAACCATGATCAGAGTGCCCAATCACAGTGCACATCTAATATGCATGACCTTTCAGGTACAAACAAGGTAAAACACCGGTGTCTTGGTACGGCTATTGTGCGCAATGCCTTGACAAAGTTGGCATGTGTCACTGACCATGACCACAAAGTTTACCAAGTGACTTGAACTTCTACGAATCGTAACATGAGTCAGCCACAGTCAGAGTACCCAGTCATAGTGCACATCTTACATGCATGACCTTGCAGATATAAACAAGGCAAAAAACCGGTGGCTTGGCACGGCTATTGTGCGCAATGCCTTGACAAAGTTGGCATGTGCCACTGACCATGACCACAAATGTATCCAAGTGACGTTTACTTATATTGATCATAACACAAGTCAGCCACGGTCAGAGTGTCCAATCACACTGCAGATGTGCTACGCATGATCTTGCAGGTGCAAACAAGGTAGAATACTGGTGGCTCGGTGTGCCTGATGTGCGCAATGCCTTTACAAAGTTGGCATGTGCCACTGACCATGACCACAAATGTATCCAAGTGACTGTCACTTCTATTGATCATAACACGAGTCAGCCACGGTCAGGGTGTCTTATCACAGTGCAGATATACTGGGCATCATCTTACAGGTATAAACAAGGTAGAATAAGGGTGGCTCGCTGTGGCTACTGTGCGCAATGCCTTCACAAAGGTGGCATGTGCCACTGACCATGACCACAAATGTATCCAAGTGACTTTTACTTCTATTGATCACAGCAGGAGTCAGCCACGGACAGACTGTCCAATCAGAGTGCAGATGTACTAGGCATAATCTTGCAGGTATAAACAAGGTGGAATACTGGTGGCTCGGTGTGGCTATTGTGCGCAATGCCTTCAGTAAGTTGGCATGTGCCACTGACCATGACCACAAATGTATCCAAGTGACTTTTACTTCTATTGAACTACATGAGTCAGCCACGGTCAGAGTGTCTAATCACAGTGCAGATATACTGGGCATGACCTTACATGTATAAAAGGATAGGATACTGGTGGCTCGGTGTGGCTATTGTGCGCGATGCCTTGACGAAGCTGGCAAGTGCCACTGACCATGACCACACAGTTCACCAAGTACCTTAAACGACTATGAATCATAACACGAGTCCGTCACGGTCAGAGTGTCCAATCACAGTGCAGATATACTGGGCATGACCTTGCAGGTATAAAAAAGGTAGAATACTAGTGGCTCGGTGTGGTTATTGTGTGCAATGCCTTGACAAAGTTGGCATGTGCCACTAACCATGACCACAAATGTATCCAAGTGACTTTTACATCTACCAGTTGTAACTTGAGTCAGCCACAGTCAGAGTGCCCAATCACAGTGCAGATGTACGAGGCATGACCTTGCAGGTATAGACAAGGTAAACAACCGGTGGCTTGGCACGGCTATTGTACGCAATGCGTTGACAAAGTCGGCATGTGCCACTGACCATGACCACAAATTTTACCAAGTACCTTCAACGGATATGATTCATTACAAAAGTCAGACACGGTCAGAGTCTCCAATCAGAGTGCACATATACTGGGCATGACCTTGTCGGTACACACAGGATAGAATACTGGTGGCTTTCTGTGGCTATTGTGCGCAATGCCTTGAAAAAGTTGGCATGTGCCACTGACCATGACCACAAATGTATCCAAGCGACTTTTACTTCTGTTGATCATAACACGAGTCAGCCACGGTCAGAGTGTCCAATCACAGTGCAGATATACTCGAAATGACCTTGCAGGTGTAAACAAGGTAGAATACTGGTGGCTCGGTGTGGCTATTGTGCGCAATGCCTTGACAAAGTTGGCATGTGCCACTGACCATGACCACAAAGTTTACCAAATACCTTAAACGGCTATGAATCATAACACGAGTCAGCCACGGTCAGAGTGTCCGATCACAATGCAGACTTACTAGGCATGATCTTGCAAGTAAAAACAAGGTAGAATACTGGTGGCTCGGTGTGGCTATTGTATGCAGTGCCTTGACAAAGTTGGCATGTGCCACTTACCATGACCACAAATGTATCAAAGTGACTTTTACTTCTATTGATCATAACACGAGTCAGCCACGGTCAAAGTGTCCAGTCATAGTGCAGATGTACTAGGCATGTTCTTGCAGGAACAAATAAGGTAGAATACTGGTGGCTCGGTGTGGCGATTGTGCGCAATGCCTTGAAAAAGTTGGCATGTGCTACTGACCATGACCACAAAGTTTACCAAGTGACTTTAACTTCTACGAATCGTAACACGAGTCAGCAACGGTCAGAGTGCCCAATCACAGTGCACATCTCGTATGCATGACCTTGCAGGTATAAACAAGGTAAAAAACTGATGGCTTGGCATGGCTTATGTGCGCAATGCCTCGACAAAGTTGGCATGTTCCACTGATCACGACCACAACGTTTACCAAGTACCTTAAATGGCTATGAATCATAACACGAGTCAGCCACGGTCAGAGTGTCCAATGACAGTGCAGATGTACTAGGCATGATCTTGCATGTACAAACAAGGTAGGATACTGGTGGCTCAGTGTGGCTATTGTGCGCAATGCCTTGACAAAGTTGGCGTGTGCCACTGACCATGACCACAAATTTATCCAAGTGACTTTTACTTCTATTGATCATAACACGAGTTTGCCACGGTCAGAGTGTCCAATCACAGTGCAGATGTACTAGGCATGATCTTGCACGTACAAACAAGGTAGAATACTGGCTTGGTGTGGCTATTGTGCGCAATGCCTTGACAAAGTTGGCATGTGCCACTGACCATGACCACAAATGTATCCAATGGACTTTTACTTATATTGATCATAACACAAGCCAGCCACGGTCAGAGTGTCCACTCACAGTGCAGATGTATTAGGCATGATCTTGCAGGTGCAAAAAAGGTAGAATACCGGTGGATCGGTGTGGCTATTGTGCACAATGCCTTGACAAAGTTGGCATGTGCCACTGACCATGACCACAAAGTTTACCAAGTGACTTTAACCTCTACGAATCGTAACACGAGTCAGCCACAGTCAGAGTGCCCAATCACAGTGCACATCTAATATGCATGACCTTGCAGGTATAAACGAGGTAAACCGGTGGCTTGGCACAGCTATTGTGCGCAATGCCTTGACAATGTTGGCATGTGCCACTGACCATGACCACAAAGTTTACCACGTACCTTACACGGCTTTGAATCATAATACGAGTCAGCCACGGTCAGAGTTTCCAAGAAGAGTGTAGATATACTGGGCATGACATTGCATGCATAAATAAGGTAGAATACTGGTGGCTCGGTGTGGCTATTGTGTGCAATGCCTTGACAAAGTTGGCATGTTCCACTGACCATGACCATAAATGTATCCAAGTGACTTTTACTTCTATTGATCATAACACGAGTCAGCAACGGTGAGAGTTTCCAATCATAGTACAGATGTACTATGCATAATCTTGCAGGTACAAACAAGGTAGAATACAGGTGACTTGTTGTGGCTATTGTGCGCTATGCCTTGACAAAGTTGGAATGTGCCACTGACCATGACCACAAATGTATCCAAGTGACGTTTACCTCTATTGATTATAACACGAGTCAGCCATGGTCTGAATGTCCAATCACAGTGCAGATGTACCAGGCATGATCTTACAGGTGCAAACAAGATAGAATACTAGTGGCTCGGTGTGGCTATTGTGCGCAATGCCTTGACAAAGTTGGCGTGTGCCACTGACCATGACCACAAAGTTTATCAAATGACTTTAACTTCTACGAATCATAACACGAGTCAGCCACGGTCAGAGTGTACAATCACAGTGCACATCTAATATTCATGACCTTGCAGGTATGAACAAAGTAATAACCGGTAGCTTGCCACGGCTAATGTGCGCAATGCCTTGACAAAGTTGGCATGTGCCACTGACCATGACCACAACGTTTACCAAATACCTTAAACGGCTATGAATCATAACACAAGTCAGCCACGGTCAGAGTGTCCAATCACAGTGCAGATATACAAGGCATGACCTTACAGGTAGAAACAAGGTAGAATACTGGTACTTCGGTTTGGCTATTGTGCACAATGCCTTGACAAAGTTGGCATGTGCTACTGACCATAACTACAAATGTATCCAAGTGACTTTTACTTCTATTGATCATAACACGAGTCAACCACGGTCAGAGTGTCCAATCACAGTGCAGGTATACTGGGCATGACCTTGCAGGTACAAACAATGTAGAATACGGGTGGCTTGGTGTAGCTGTTGTGCGCAATGCCTTGACAAGGTTGGCATGTGCCACTGACCATGACCACAAATGTATCCAAGTGACTTTTACTTCTATTGATCATGACACGAGTCAGCCACGGTCATAGTGTCCAGTCACAGTGCAGATGTATTAGGCATGATCTTGCAGGTGCAAACAAGGTAGAATACTGGTGGCTTGGCACGGCTACTGTGCACAATGCCTTGACAAAGTTGGCATGTGCCACAGACCATGACAACAAAGTTTACCAAGTGACTTGAACTTCTACAAATCATAACACGAGTCAGCCAGGATCAGAGTGTCCAATCACAGTGCAGATGTACCAGGCATGATCTCGCAGGTGCACACAAGGTAAAATACTAGTGGCTCGGCATGGCTATTGTGTGCAATGCCTTGAAAAAGTTGGCATGTGCCACTAACCATGACCACAAAGTTTACCAAGTGACTTTAACTTCTACGATTCATAACACGAGTCAGCCATGGTCAGAGTACCCAATCATAGTGCAAATCTAATATGAATGACATTGCAGGTATACACAAGGTAAAAATCCGGTGGCTTGGCATGGCTATTGTGCGCAACGCCTTGACAAAGTTGGCATGTGCCACTGACCATGATCACAACGTTTACCAAGTGACTTTAACTTCTACGAATCATAACACGAGTAAGCCACGGTCATAGTATCCAAACACAGTGCAGATGTACTAGGCATGATCTTGCATGTGTAAACAAGGTATAATACTGGTGGCTCGGTGTGGCCATTGTGCGCAATGCCTTGACAAAGTTGGCATGTGCCACTGACCATGACCACAAAGTTTACCAAGTGACTTTAACTTATACGAATCATAACACGCGTCAGCCACTGTCAGAGTACCCAATCACAGTGCACATCTAATATGCATGAACTTGCATGTATAAACAAGGTAAAAAACCAGTGGCTTGAAACGGCTATTGTGCGCAATGCCTTGACAGAGTTGGCATGTGCCACTGACCATGACCACAATGTTTACCAAGTGACTTTAACTTCTACGAATCATAACACGAGTCAACCACGGTCAGAGTGTCCAATCACAGTGCAGATGTACTAGGCATGATCTTGCAGGTGCAAACAAGGTAGAATACTGGTGGCCCGGTGTGGCAATTGTGCGCAGTGCCTTGACAAAGTTGGCATGTGCCACTGACCATGACCACAATGTTTACCAAGTGATTTGAACTTCTACGAATTGTAAATCGAGTCAGCTCTGGTCACAGTACCCAATCACAGTGCAGAAGTACTATGCATGACCTTGCAGGTATGAACAAGGTAAAAACCCAGTGGCTTGACATGGCTATTGTGCGCAATGCCTTGACAAAGTTGGAATGTGCCACTGACCATGACCACAAAGTTTACCAAGTGACTTTAACTTCTACAAATCATAACACGAGTCGGCCACGGTCAGAGTGTCCAATCACAGTGCACATGTACTAGGGATGATTGTGTAAGTGCAAACAAGGTAGAATACTGGTGGCTTGGTGTGGCTATTGTGCACAATGCCTTGACAAAGTTAACATGTGCCACTGACCATGACCACAAAGTTTGCCAAGTACCTTTAACGGCTATGAATCATAACACGAGTCAGCCACGGTCAGAGTGTCCAATCATAGTGCAGATATAGTGGGCATGATCATGCAGGTATAAACCAGGAAGAATACTGGTGGCTCGGTGTGGCTATTGTGCGCAATGCCTTGACAAAGTTGGCATTTGCCACTGACCATGACCACAATGTTTACCAAGTGACTTTAACTTCTATGAAGCATAACACGAGTCAGCCACGGTCAGAGTGTCCAATCACAGTGCAGATATACTGGGCATGACCTTGTAGGTATAAACAAGGTAGAGTACTGGTGGCTTGGCGTGGCTATTGTGTGCAGTGCCTTGACAAAATTGGCATGTGCAACTGACTATGACCACAAATGTATCCAAGTGACTTTTACTTCTGTTGATCATAATACGAGTCACCCACGGTCTGAGTGTCCAATCACAGTGCAGATGTACTAGGCATGATCGTATAGGTTCAAGCAAGGTAGAATACTGGTGGCTCGGTGTAGCTATTGTGCGCAATTCCTTGACAAAGTTGGTATGTGCCACTGACCATGACCACAAAGTTTACCAAGTACCTTAAACGGCTATGAATCATAACACGAGTCAGCCACGGTCATAGTGTCCAATACAGTGCAGATGTATTGGGAATGACCAATACATCTGAATTGTGATTGGACACTCCGACCGTGGCTGACTCGTGTTATGATCCATAGAAGTAAAAGTCACTTGGAAACATTTCTGTTCATGGTCAGTGGCACATGCTAACTTTGTCAAGGCATTGCGCACAATAGCCACACCGAGCCACCCGTGTTCTACCTTGTCTATACCTGTAAGCTCATGCCCAATATATCTGCACTGTGATTGGACACTCCGACCGTGGGTGACTCATGTTATGATTCATAGCCGCTTAAGGTACTTGGTAAACTTTGTGGTCATGGTCAGTGGCACATGCCAACTTTGTCAAGGCATTGCGTACAATAGCCGTTCCAAGCCACTGGTTTAATACCTTGTTTATACCTGCAAGGTCATGCATATTAGATGTACACTATGATTGGAAACTCTGACCATGGCTGACTCGTGTTATGAATCGTAGAAGTTAAAGTCAATAGGTAAACTTTGTGGCCATGGTCAGTGGCACATGCCAACTTTATGAAGGTATTGCGCATAATAGCCACACCGAGCCACCAGTATTCTACCTTGTTTGAACGTGCAAGATCATTCCTAGTTTCTCTGCACTGTGATTGGACACTCTGACCATGACTGACTCGTGTTATGATCAATAGAAGTAAAAGTCACTTGGATACACTTGTGGTCATGATCAGTGGCACATGCCAAATGTTTCAAGGCATTGTGCACAATAGCCACACCGAGCCACCAGTATTCTACCTTGTTTGTATCTGCAAGATCATGCCAAGTATATCTGCACTTTGATCGGACACTCTGATTGTGACGGACTCGTGTTATGATTCGTAGAAGTTAAAGTCACTTGGTAACCTTTGTGGTCATGGTAAATGGCACATGCCAACATTGTCAAGGCATTGTGCACAATAGCCACACCAAGCCACTAGAATTCTACCTTGTTTGAACCAGCAAGATCATGAATAGTACATCTGCACTGTGATTGGACACTATGACTGGGCTGACTAGTGTTATGATCAATAGAATTAGAATTCACTTGGATACATTTGTGGTCATGGTCAGTGGCACATGCCAACTTTGTCAAGGCATTGCGCACAATAACCACACCGAACCACTAGTGTTCTACCTTGTTCATACCTGCAAGGTCATGCCCAGTATATCTGCATTGTGTTTGGACACTCTGACCGTGGCTGACTCGTGTTATGATTCATAGCTGTTTAAGGTACTTGTGTCATAACACACTCACAATATCACAAATCTGCCCCAACTGAGACTCATACTCCACAAGTGCCCCTCCGCGGCAAAGCAAGGGCATACGAATCTTGGACACCAAAAACCTCTGTCGGTGACCAGCTCATCCCCGCGACGATGGCTCTACACAAGAACTAGTTCGGAGTTTCCCTGGCCGACACTTCACGAACGGCCGGTTGCTCGATAACGGTCATCCAGAACCAGCGCTCCGGACTTCGCTCCGCGCTCACGTGGCGGAGAAGCACTCTCTCGCCCACGTACCAAAAACAGGCATAGCTGAACAACACTGGCGCACCACTCCAGGACTACGTGCCTCCACGACGTCCCGCATCTCTCTTGTTCGTGCTGAGCCGCGAAGCGGCTCCGCACCCTGCCTCCATGGCAGAAGCAGCCAAGCGGCTGCGGCACCACTTAGGCTATCGCCCCCCATAGTAGAGACTAGGACTGGTACTTAAGTAGTTCAATCCTCCTTGTATTTGTTGCCTCTGTTATCAGCTATCTGCTCAAATCAATTGAGCTTGCCTCATCTTCCGCTACGCCTGCCATCACGGCTGTGGCCTCAATGTGTCATCTCTTCGTCCACCTTCGTAGCTCAGGCACTTGCATCCCTTGTTACCTTCATTCGCTTTCACCAGCTTTGCCCTTTATTGCTCCTTTGCTATACTCAATCTCACCCACATTGCCTCGTCAAGGCGCCTTTGTACTTCCGCGCCCGTACTGTCAGGATTTTGAGGTGGAGAGAATACGACACGGGAAGGCTCGTGGCGCTGCTTGGCACAAGTTATGAGTTGAGCAGGTTGGCAGTAACAAGTTCTGGAGATGAGCGATGCGAGACAGGCAGTTGACCGAGGATCGACACGATAATAGTTGCGAGAGTGATGGAAGGAAATGATTGATTGATGGAATAGTGGAAGCAAGAGTACATTGATCTAAGCTACTTAAAGTAGTGCTGCTTGGGCTTTGCTAGGACCTCTGCAAGGTGGAAGCGCTAAATCGTGTGACTGGACACTCTGACCGTGGCTGACTCATGTTATGATTCGTAGCCGTTTAAGGTACTTGGTAAAATTTGTGGTCATGGTCAGTGGCACATGCCACCTTTGTCAAGGCATTGCGCACAATAGCCACACCGAGCCACCAGTATTCTACCTTGTTTATACCTACAAGGTCATGCACATTAGAAGTGCGCTGTGATTGGGCACTCAGACCATGGCTGACTCGTGTTACGATTCATAGAAGTTAAAGTCACTTGGTAAACTTTGTGGTTATGGTCAGTGGCACATGCCAACTTTGTCAAGGCATTGCGCACAATAGCCACACCAAGCCACCAGTATTCTACATTATTTTGAACCTGCAAGATCCTGCCCAGTACATCTACATTGTGATTGGACACTCTGACCGTGGCTGACTCGTGTTATGGTCAATAGAAGCAAATGTGAATTGGATACATTTGTGGTCGTGGTCAGTGGCACATGCCAACTTTGTCAAGGCATTGCGCACAATAGCCACACCGAGCCACCAGTATTCCACCTTGTTTATACCTGAAAGGTCATGCCCAGTATATGTGCACTGTGATTGGACACTCTGACCGTGGCTGACTTGTGTTATGATCAGTAGAAGTAAAAGTCACTTGGATCTATTTGTGGTCGTGGTCAGTGGCACATGCCAACTTTGTCAAGGCATTGCGCACACTAGCCAGACCGAACCACCAGTATTATACCTTGTTTGCACCTGCAAGATCATGCCTAGTACATCTGCACTGTGATTGGACACTCTGACCGTGGCTGACTTGAGTAATGATCAGTAGAAGTAAAAGTCACTTGGATACATTTATGGTCATGGTCAGTGGACATGCAAACTTTGTCAAGATATTGCGCAGAGTAGTCACACCGAGCCACCAGTATTCTACCTTGATTGTACCTCCAAGGTCATGCCCAGTATATCTGCACTGTGATTGGACACTCTGACCGTGGCTGACTCGTGTTAAGATTCATAGCCATTTCAGGGAGTTGGTAGACTTTGTGGTCATGGTCAGTGGCACATGCCAACTTTGTCAAGGCATTGCGCACAATAGCCAAACCGAGCCACCAATATTCCACCTTGTTTATACCTGCAAGGTCATGCCCAGTATATCTGCACTGTGATTGGACACTCTGCTTGTGGCTGACTCGTGTTATGACTCGTAGCCGTTTAAGGTACTTGGTAAATTTTGTTGTCATGGTCAGTGGCACATGCCAACTCTGTCAAGGCATTGCCCACAATAGCCAAACCGAGCCACCAATATTCCACCTTGTTTATACCTGCAAGGTCATGCTCAGTATATCTGCACTGTGATTGGACACTCTGCTTGTGGCTGACTCGTGTTATGACTCGTAGCCGTTTAAGGTACTTGGTAAATTTTGTTGTCATGGTCAGTGGCACATGCCAACTTTGTCAAGGCATTGCGCACAATAGCCACACCGAGCCACCAGTATTCCACCTTGTTTATACCTGAAAGGTCATGCCCAGTATATGTGCACTGTGATTGGACACTCTGACCGTGGCTGACTCGTGTTATGATTCGTAGCCGTTTAAGGTACTTGGTAAACTTTGTGGTCATGGTCAGTGGCACATGCCACCTTTGTCAAGGCATTGAGCACAATAGCCACACCGAGCCACCAGTATTCTACCTTGTTTAGACCTACAATGTCATACATACTAGAATTGCACTTTGATTGGGCACTCAGACCATGGCTGACTCGTGTTACAATTCATATAAGTTTAAGTAACTTGGTAAACTTTGTGGTTATGGTAAGTGGCACATGCCAGCTTTGTCAAGGCATTGCGCACAATAGCCACACCAAGCCAACAGTAGTATACCTTATTTGAATCTTCAAGACCCTGCCCAGTACATCTGAATTGTGAGTTGACACTCTGACCGTGACTGACTCGTGTTATGATCAATAGAAGTAAATGTCAATTGGATACATTTGTGGTCATGGTCAGTGGCACATGCCAACGTTGTCAAGGCATTGCGCACAATAGCCACCCCAAGCCAGCAGTATTCTACCTTGTTTATACCTACAAGGTCATTCCCTGTATATCTGCACAGTGATTGGACACTCTGACCGTGGCTAACTCATGTTATGATTCATAGCTGTTTAAGGTACTTGGTAAACTGTGTGGTCATGGTCAGTGATACATGCCAACTTTGTAAAGGCATTGCATACAATAGCCGTGCCAAGCCACCGGTTTTTTACCTTGTTTATACCTGTAAGGTCATGCATATTAGATGTGCAATGTCATTGGGCACTCTGACTGTAGCTGACTCGTGTTACAATTCGTAGAAGTTAAAGTCACTTGGTAAACATTGTGGTCATGTTCAGTGGCACATGCCAACTTTGTGAAGGCATTGCGCACAATAGCCATACCGAGCCACCAATATTCTACCTTGTTTATACCTGCAAGGTCATGCTCAGTATATCTGCACTGTGATTGGACACTCTGACTGTGGCTGACTTGTGTTATGATTCATAGCCGTTTAAGGTACTTGGTAAACTTTCTGGTCATGGTCAGTGGCACATGCCAACTTTGTCAAGGCATTGCATACAATAGCCGTGCCAAGCCACCAGTTCTCTACCTTGTTTATACCTGCAAGGTCATGCATATTAGATGTGCAATGTCATTGGGAACTCTGAACGTGGCTGACTTGTGTTGCAATTTGTAGAAGTTAAAGTCACATGTTAAACTATGTGGTCATGGTCAGTGGCACATGCCAACTTTGTCAGGGCATTGCGCACAATAGCCACACCGAGCCACCAGTATTCTACCTTGTTTGCACCTGCAAGATCATGCCTAGTACATCTGCACTGTGATTGGACACTCTGACCGTGGCTGACTCGTGTTAAGATTCATAGCCGTTTAAGGTACTTGGTAGACTTTGTGGTAATGGTCAATGGCACAGGCCAACTTTGTCAAGGCATTGTGCACAGTTGCCGTGCAAAGCCACTGGTATTTGAACTTGTTTATACCTGCAAGGTCTTGCCTCGTAAATCTGAACTTTGACTGGGTACTCTGACGATTCGTATATGTTAAAGCCACTTGGTAAACATTGTGGTCATGGTCAATGGCACATGCCAACTTTGTCAAGGCATTGCGCACAATAGCCACGCCGAGCCACAAGTACTCTACCTTGTTTGTATCTGCAAGATCATGCATAGTACATCTGCACTGTGATTGGACACTCTGACTGTGGCTGACTCGTGTTATGATTCATAGCCGCTTAAGGTACTTGGTAAACTTTGTGGTCATGGTCAGTGGAACATGCCAACTTTGTCAAGGCATTGCGCACAATAGCCGTGCCAAGCCACCCGTTTTTTACCTTGTTTCTACCTGCAAGGTCATGCATTTTAGATTTGTACTGTGATTGGACACTCTGACCATGGCTGACTCGTGTTACGGTTCGTAGAAGTTAAAGTCACTTGGTAAACGTTGTGGTCATGGTCAGTGGCACATGCCGCCTTTGTCTAGGCATTGCGCACAATAGCCACACCGAGCCACCAGTATTCTACCTTGTTTGTACCTGCAAGATCTAGCCTAGTACATCTGCACTGTGATTGGACTCTGTGACTGTGGCTGTCTCGTGCTATGATCAATATATGTAAAAGACAATTGGATATATTTGTGGTCATGTTCAGTGGCACATGCCAACTTTGTCAAGGCATTGTGCGCAATAGCCGTGCCAAGCCACCGGTTTTTTACCTTGTTTATACATGCAAGGTCATGCATATTAGATGTGCACTGTGATTGGGCACTTTGACCGTGGCTCACTCGTGTTATGATCAATATAAGTAAATGTCACTTGGATACACTTGTGGTCTTGGTCAGTGGAACATGCCAATTCTGTCAAGGCATTGCGCACAATAGCCACATCAAGCCACCATTATTCTACCTTGTTTGTACCTGCAAGATCATGCCTAGTACATCTGCACTATGATTGGACACTCTAACCGTGGCTGACTCGTGTTATGATGAATAGAAGTAAAAGTCACTTGGAAACACTTGTGGTCATGGTCTGTGGCACATGCCAACTTTCTCAAGGCATTGCGCACAATAGCCACACCGAGCCACCAGTATTCTACCTTGTTTATACCTGGAAGTTCATGCCCAGTATATCTATACTGTGATTGGACACTCTGACCGTGGCTAACTTGTGTTATGATCAATACAAGTATAAGTCACTTGGATACATTTGTGGTCATGGTCAGTGGCACATGCCAACTTTCTCAAGGCATTGCGCACAATAGCCAATCGAGCCACCAGTATCCTACCTTGTTTGAACCTGCAAGATCATGCCTAGTACATCTGCACTGTGATTGGACACTTTGACCGTGGCTGACTCATGTTATGATTCATAGCCATTTAAGGTACTTGGTAAACTTTGTGGTCATGGTCAGTGGCACGTGCCAACTTTGTCAAGGCATTGCGCACAATAGCCGTGCCAAGCTACCGGATTTTTACATTTTCTATACCTGCAAGGTCATGCATAGTACATCTGAACTGTGATTGGGCGCATTGACTGTGGCTGACTTGTGTTACGATTCGTAGACGTTAAAGTCACTTGGTAAACTTTGTGGTCATGGTCAGTGGCACATGCCAACTTCATCAAGGCATTGCGCACAATAGCCACACTGAGCCACCAGTATTCTACCTTGTTTGCACCTTCAAGATCATGCCTAGTACATCTATACTGTGATTGGACACTCTGACCGTGGCTGACTTGTGTTATGATCAATAGAAGTAAAGGCCACTTGGATACATTTGTGGTCATGGTCAGTGGCACATGCCAACTTTGTCAAGGCATTGCACACAATAGCCACACCAAGCCACCAGTATTATACCTTGTATCTACCTGCAAGGTCATGCCCACTAAATCTACACTGTGATGGGACACCCTGACCGTGGCTGACTCGTGTTAAGATTCATAGCCGTTTAATGTACTTGGTAAACGTTGTGGTCATGGTCAGTGGCACATGCCAACTTTGTCAAGGCATTGCGCACAATAGCCGTGCCAAGCCTCTGGTTTTTTACCTTGTTTATACGTGCAAGGTCATGCATATTAGCTGTGCACTGTGACTGGGCATTCTGACTGTGGCTGACTATTGTTACGGTTTGTAGAAGTTAAAGTCACTTGGTAAACTTTGTGGTCATGTTCAGTGGCACATTCCAACTTTGTCAAGGCATTGCGGAAAATAGCAACAACAAGCCACCAGTATACTACCTTGTTTACACCTGCAAGATCATGCCTTCTACATCTGCACTGTGATTGGACTCTCTGACCGTGGCTGACTCGTGTTATGATCAATAGAAGTAAAAGTCACTTGGATACATTTGTGGTCATGGTCAGTGGCACATGCCAACTTTGTCAAGGCATTGCACACAATAGCCACACCGTGCCACCAGTATTCTACCCTGTTTATACCTGTAAGGTCATGCCCTGTATGTCTGCACTGTGATTGGACACTCTGACAGTGGCTGACTCGTGTTATGATTCATAGCTGTTTAAGGTACTTGGTAAACTTTGTGGTCATGGTCAGTGGCACATGCCAAATTTGTCAAGGCATTGTGCACAATAGCCGTGCCAAGCCACCGGTTCTTTACCTTGTTTATACGTGCAAGGTCATGCCTAGTACATCTGAACTGTGATTGGGCACTATGACTGTGGCTGACTCGTGTTACGATTCGTATAGTTTAAAGTCACTTGGTAAACNTAAAAGTCACTTGGATACATTTGTGGTCATGGTCAGTGGCACATGCCAACTTTGTCAAGGCATTGCACACAATAGCCACACCGTGCCACCAGTATTCTACCCTGTTTATACCTGTAAGGTCATGCCCTGTATGTCTGCACTGTGATTGGACACTCTGACAGTGGCTGACTCGTGTTATGATTCATAGCTGTTTAAGGTACTTGGTAAACTTTGTGGTCATGGTCAGTGGCACATGCCGAATTTGTCAAGGCATTGTGCACAATAGCCGTGCCAAGCCACCGGTTCTTTACCTTGTTTATATGTGCAAGGTCATGCCTAGTACATCTGAACTGTGATTGGGCACTATGACTGTGGCTGACTCGTGTTACGATTCGTATAGTTTAAAGTCACTTGGTAAACTTTGTGGTCATGGCAGTGGCACATGCCAACTTTGTTTTGGCATTGCACACAATAGCCGTACCAAGCCACCGGTTTTTTACCTTGTTTATACATGCAAAGTCATGCATGTTAGATGTGCGCTGTGATTGGGGACTCTGACTGTGGCTGACTCGTGTTACAATTCGTAGAAGTTAAAGTCACTTGGTAAACTTTGTGGTCATGGTCAGTGGCACATGCCAATTTTGTCAAGGCATTGCGCACAATAGCCAAACCGAGCCACCAGTATTCGACCTTGTTTGCACCTGTACGATCATGCCTAGTACATCTGCACTGTGATTGGGCACTCTGAATGTAGCTGACTCGTGTTACGATTCGTATAGTTTAAAGTCACTTGGTAACCTTTGTGGTCATGGCAGTGGCACATGCCAACTTTGTCAAGGCATTGCGCATAATAGCCACACCAAGCCACCAATATTCTACCTTGTTTGAACCTACAAGATCACGCCTAGTACATCCGCACTGTGATTGGACACTCTGACTGTGGTTGACTCGTGTTATGATTAATAGAAGTAAAAGTTAATTGGGTACATTTGTCGTCATGGTCAGTGGCACATGCCAATTTTGTCAAGGCATTGCGCACAATAGCCAAACCGAGCCACCAGTATTCGACCTTGTTTGCACCTGTACGATCATGCCTAGTACATCTGCACTGTGATTGGGCACTCTGAATGTAGCTGACTCGTGTTACGATTCGTATAGTTTAAAGTCACTTGGTAACCTTTGTGGTCATGGCAGTGGCACATGCCAACTTTGTCAAGGCATTGCGCATAATAGCCACACCAAGCCACCAATATTCTACCTTGTTTGAACCTACAAGATCACGCCTAGTACATCCGCACTGTGATTGGACACTCTGACTGTGGTTGACTCGTGTTATGATTAATAGAAGTAAAAGTTAATTGGGTACATTTGTCGTCATGGTCAGTGGCACATGCCAACTTTGTCAAGGCATAGTGCAAAATAGCCACACCAAGCCACCAATATTCTACCTTGTTTGAACCTACAAGATCATGCCTAGTACATCCGCACTGTGATTGGACACTCTGACTGTGGTTGACTCGTGTTATGATTAATAGAAGTAAAAGTTAATTGGGTACATTTGTCGTCATGGTCAGTGGCACATGCCAACTTTGTCAGGGTATTGCACACAATAGCCACACCGAGCCACCAGTTTTCTACCTTTCTAATACCTGTAAGGTCATGCCCAGTATATCTGCACTATGATTCGACACTCTGACCGTGGCAGACTCGTGTTATGAATCATAGCCATTTAAGGTTCTTGGTAAACTTTGTGGTCATGGTCAGTGGCACATGCCAACTTTGTCAAGGCATTGCGCACA
>SZWC01000108.1:393152-409357 GCA_023375785.1 Penium margaritaceum | reverse complement strand
TGGTCAGTGGCACATGCCAACTTTGTCAAGGCATTGCACACAATAGCCACACCGAGCCACCAGTATTGTACCTTGTTTATACCTGTAAGGTCATGTCCTGTATATCAGCACTGTGATTGGACACTCTGACCGTGGCTGACTCGTGTTATGATCAATAGAAGTAAAAGTCACTTGGATACATTTGTGGCCGTGGTCAGTGGCACGTGCCAACTTTGTCAAGGCATTGTGTACAATAGCCACACCGAGCCACCAGTATTCTACCTTTTTTGCACCTGCACGATCATGCCTAGTACATCTGCACTATGATTGGACACTGTGACCGTGGCTGACTCGTGTTATGATCAATAGAAGTAATAGTCACTTGGATACATTTGTGGTCATGGTCAGTGGCACATTCCAGCTTTGTCAAGGCATTGCACACAGTAGCCGTGCCAAGCCACCGGTTTTTTTCCTTGTTTATACCTGCAAGGTCATGCATATTGGATGTACACTATGATTGGACACTCTGACCGTGCTCCCCCCTGCGGCAGCTGCACCCGGCGTGGCGCCCGGAGCGCTAACACCACCAGCAGCAGCAGTAGAGTAGCGAGGACAGGAGGCACTGCCTTCTGCGGCAGCTGCACCTGTCGCAACGCCTGGAGCGCCAGCACCATCGGCAGCAACAGTAGATGAGCGGGGACAAGAGGTGTTGCCTTCTGCAGCGGCTGTACCCGGCGTGGTGCCCCGAGCGCCAGCGCCACCAGTAGTAGTAGTAGAGCAGCGGAGACTGGAGGTGCTGCCGTTTGTGGTAGCTGCACCCGGCGCGGCACCCGGAGCGCCAGCGCCACCAGTGGCAGCAGCAGAGCAGCGGGGACAGGAGGTGCTGCCTTCTGCGGCAGCTGCACCCAGTACGGCGCCCAAGGCGTAAGCACCACCAGCAACAACAATAGAGGAGCAGCGGGAGGAGCAACGGAAGAAGAAACAAAAAGGGCCCCAAAGAGCTGGACTTGGAGAAAAGAAGCAATGAAAAGAGACGGAGAAATAGAGAGAGGAAAAGGAGCCTGTACCCATGCGAGAAGAACACCACAGCTTGCTCAATGCTCCTCGTTCAAGATGGGAGCCACTTCCCCCTGATGATAGATCCTTCTGGCCAACCAGTTCCCGGCTGGAAGCGGAAGCACGGTCTGGACAACAGACACCCACGCAAGGGGAAGAGGAGCAGCGGCATGAAGAGCTAGAATTAAGCATCAAGGCGGATGATCAGGATGAAGAGGAAGGACAGGAGGAGGTGGCTCTATAACTCTGTGCAACATTTAAGAACCCGGTTGCCACTAAGGGAGAGGTGGTGTACGAGGGATGCAAGGCCAGCCTACATTTGGCGTGTTATGACTTGGAACTGGACACCGTGCACGACATCAAGATGTGTCAGGTCTGTGCACTAAATCTGAAGGAGAGCATGGGGGTAGACAGTGAGGAGGAACTGCGGAAAGAAAGGGAGGAGGAAAGGATCCGCTCGGGGATGGGGGCCACGGCTGGGAAATCCAGTGTGCTGCAGGACGAGAAGGAACCCTGCGGTAACTGTGAAGAGCCGATGGACGCTACCACTTTGTTCCGCTGCTACGTGTGTAGACATCCTGTGCATGCAGCCTGCCAGGATCCAAAGATAAGGATGCGGCGGAAGGTGATAGGATGCAAGAAGTGTGCACCTCTCATGCTGGCAAAAGCAGACAAATAGGANCGGATGATCAGGATGAAGAGGAAGGACAGGAGGAGGTGGCTCTGTAACTCTGTGCAACATTTAAGAACCCGGTTGCCACTAAGGGAGAGGTGGTGTACGAGGGATGCAAGGCCAGCCTACATTTGGCGTGTTACGACTTGGAACTGGACACCGTGCACGACATCAAGATGTGTCAGGTCTGTGCACTAAATCTGAAGGAGAGCATGGGGGTAGACAGTGAGGAGGAACTGCGGAAAGAAAGGGAGGAGGAAAGGATCCGCTCGGGGATGGGGGCCACGGCTGGGAAATCCAGTGTGCTGCAGGACGAGAAGGAACCCTGCGGTAACTGTGAAGAGCCGATGGACGCTACCACTTTGTTCCGCTGCTACGTGTGTAGACATCCTGTGCATGCAGCCTGCCAGGATCCAAAGATAGGGATGCGGTGGAAGGTGATAGGATGCAAGAAGTGTGCATCTCTCATGCTGGCAAAAGCAGACAAATAGGACAGGAGGAAGAATAGGCCCGCACCCAAGCGGTGTATTGAGAGGTGTGAAGCCTGCGGAGAGCCGTACGACCCCATGGAGGCAACCTGGTGCTATGAAAGTAAAGCACCCCTTCACTGCAAGTGTGGGACGGAGATTCCGGGGCTGGGACGGCATTGCAAGAGCTGCATCTGAAGGCTGGTTGAATAAGAACAAGAGATGGACAAGGAGGGTGGAAAGGCTGCTGGACCAAGTGTACCCGGGGTGGAGGAGACGGAGGAGTGCGGGAGGTGCAAGCGGCAAGTGAGGACACAGAAGAAACACTGCTTCAATTACAAGGTGGCCCTCCACTATATCTGTGGAGAAGAGGAGCTGCTGCAACAGAAGGCAGTGCATGTCTGTCCGGCCTGTATGCCGGAGCTGAAAGGGAGAATGCGGAAAGAAAGAGAGGAGCAGGGAGGGGGAGGTTGGCAAGCGGCAGAACTGGAGTGGAGCCTGTACTGTACAGAGTATGGTAACTGCAATGCCACCGAGTGGTGTGAGGGATGCTACCAGCCGCTCCATTGACCTTGCGGGCAGGTGCTGCGAGGGGTAGGACATCATTGCGACAAATGTGTGGCAAAGTTACGACTCCTCAAGGCCCGGGCACGGGATAGGAAGCAACAGAGAGAGGAAGAATGGCAGGGCGCAAGGGAAAGGGCAACGCCACGCTCATACGCAGATGCACACCCAGTGGAACAACAATACCGCAATGTAGTGGCACTGTCCGGACCGGAGGAAGTAGCGGCTTGGAAGGCAGTGTTGGCAATGAGGGCGCTGGGGAACACCTCAGTGGTGCCTCTTCAGAAATGAGCCGCCACCGGCAGCACCGAGGCCACCAACCCCACAGGGACCAGATGTACGATCCCATCCTCATCCACCCCCGGCGGATAATCAACCTACCCAGCGCTCTGACATACCAAGTGCACCAGGAAGGACGCAGCAAGGACGGGGAGCTGAGGCTAGGGGAGGAGCAACGACACCTAGACGCTCAGGGGCACTGGGACGGGCCGGTGCTCCAGTGGATGATGCACCGGCACGACGGTGGATCCATCGTGCCACCTCGAGAGGACAACACAGGGGGGTAGGAGCAGAGAGGGGCCCCCATCGCCCTTCACTGGCAAGGGGATCAACATCGGGAGGACTGCGAGGGACGCCCACGGGAGTGCGAGGGAAGGCAGCAGAGACAGGCGCGGGGATTGCGTGAAGCCCATGGAGTGGAAATGCTGGGTCGCTGATGGATCCAGGAAGGGGCGAGGGAACAAAGAGGCCTGGGGTTGAAGCAGGGGTGAGACAGGGAAGTGTGAATAGGGATGCCATGGCAAGAGCAGGGCCAAGACGAGGCAGTTGGGTCGGGGGCATTGCAGCGGGAGGGGGAGAAGCAAGGGGCGCAGACGCAGGCAAGGAGCAGTAGGAGAGAAGACACCTCGTGCTGGTAATTGCCCGTGGTACGAGAAGAGGGTACACCTGCCTGCCAGACAGTGCAGGCGTTGCAAGTGCCACATGCATCAGGAGTGTGGAATGGCAGATGAAGAAGGAGGCTGGATCTACATACCCTACCAAAATGTCAAACAGGGAATACCCATAGAGGTGAGAGTCGTGCTCGGACAGGAGCACAATGCTGCGGCAGGCATTGAGTGCTGTGGCTATAGAAGACCGCTGGGATCTCCACACGGGAAATGCGACTATTGCAAGCGGGAAGCACACGCTGCCTGCATCAAGACGAATGAAGAGGGGATGAATAACTGCATCGGTTATTAGATACGACCATGCACAGGCACGGTGGAAGAGGATTGCCCCAGTTGCTTGAGGGAGCTGAGAGGAGTGACCCCATGGTGTGAGAAGTGCGGATGTTTCTCACATAACGAATGTGTGAAGAAGATGGGGGAAAGGAGGCTGCGTCACAGAGGGCGCATTGCATTGTATCAATGCCTCCGATGCACGAGTTCACGGAGGGAGCTGTGCGCCACACGCAGGGACCCAATTCATGTCCGTAGGTGGCACTGAATCAGCTGCCATTAGCGGGTGTACCTCCCATGTGCCCGTCGCTACAGCAACACACAGACAGGTCTCCATTGACGACTCTGCCTGCCGTGTGAGGAGAGTGATGATACGAGAAGGAGGATGCAGGCAGGAAAGAAGGAGGTAGCAACGCGCTTGCAGGAGCTGTATGGAAGAGGAACAGGGGGAGGAGAACGCAGGGTGACCCCATGCCAGAGCCCCACGGCGTGGAACGAAGAGATACGACAAGAAGGGCTCCACAGGATGGAACCGAGTCGCGGTCCGAGACGCGGGCAAGCAGGAGAGAGGAGAGATAAATTGGAGATGAGTGATGAGGATGCTGGGAATGATATTGTGGCTAAGGACAAAGGGAGGAAGGCGGTAGGACACTACACAGTTTGGTGAGTCAAAGTAGAAGCATGGCCAGTGTAGCGACTAAGTGACCGAGGCGTGGACCGAAGGCCTCAGCGCCTGGATGGAGGCAATTGAAGAAGATGTGCCACAGCTTGGGGGCGGGCAGCAGAAAGCAGCAAAGTGCCACAGCGTCGAGGTAGGCAACGGGAAGTAGCGAAAGTGCCTTAGCTTGGAGGCGGGCAGCGGAAGGCAGCGGAAGTGCCACGGCATGGAGGCAGGTAATGAAAGAAGGCGGAGTGCCACAGCACGAAGGCGGGCAGCGGAAAGAAGGCGGAGTGCCACAGCACGGAGGCGGGCAACGGAAGGGAAAATGACTTAGATTGAATGGATGCAAGAAACACAAGGATGTTAGTGCTACGTGTATACTTTGCTAGTCTGGGTTACTAGAGTGCTCCTAGTGGAGCCGCTTGGGACTAGGCAGGGGAGTTCTCCTAGTGGAGAGTGGAGCCGCGGGGTGGAGGAGTGCTACCGGTGCCGGTCCACGTACTTGATGTTCGGGTGCGCACACATCTTGGTCTTGGAGGTGCGAGGAGGCGGACGTGGTCCGCGACCTTGTCGCGACGTGTGGAGCGGGCCGCACGGCGGGTTTTGGGCGAGCAAGAATGGGAGAACGTGGGTCTTTGGTGTCGGTATGAGCACCAACCAGATCATCGGATTTGAGCCTGATCACTCATTTTCTTTTATTCTTGTGTCACTGGCTTGATGGGTATTTCAGTAATCTTTTCCTGTTGTACCCCAACAGTCTTGTGCCATTGTTTCTTTTATTCTTCTTACACCGGCCCTCAATGGCACAAGTCATGAACGGTTTGGTGTATCCAGGATATGTTGGTGTGACCACTCAGAGAAGCTTCATGCCCCCTTGGTCACAGGTTAAATCCTTCACCTTCTTCTTCTCCTGCAAGAGAGAGTATTTTTGTAGAAGATAGGGATACTGCTGCCGGATGACGAAGAGGATCAAGATTGCGGGCTTTGGACAGGAGCCAGCACCTGTATCTTCGTGCTGGACTTCTTGACCGATGAGAAGGGCATTGATTGGTGCAGACTTGTTGTGGTGGCAATGCGGATGAGCGAGAGGATCGTCTGTTGGAGGAGGATGAAGGTAGCGCAGTGGTGTCGAGAAGATGAAGTTGGTGGTTTGGTGTTGAAGTTGATGGAGGAGAGTTGTTGGTGACAAAAGTTGGGTCTGGAGAGATGATGTTCGCTGAAGGGAACTGAGGTTGTGAAGTAGAGGACTTGTTGGTGGATTCAGGAGTGATGGTTAGGGTCGCTGCTTCTGTAGGAGTGTCAATGGTGAGAAGGTAGAGGGAGTAGCTGGGTGCTGTCGTAGGATGACGGTCGGAAATGCCTGGGAGAGGTGAGAGAGGACAGACAACGTCAGATGCTTGAGGCGTGTTTGTTGGCTCATGGATGGCAGAGGACGATATGGGGTGTTTGCGTTGCTCGAGATGGTGGCGGACATGGTTCCATGCAGCAATGGTCAGGCAGCCGAGGGCAAAAGGAAGCATTGTTGTTGATGAGGATTTGAATGTTGGTGTTTGCGCGGAGGCAGAGGTAATGATTCTGGAGAGTCGTGTGGTTGCTGGGTTGTCTGTTGGGGATTGCAAGGAGTGAAGAGTGCCTGCTGTAGCTTGGTCCTTGTATGCTGATGTTGGTAGTGATGAGGGAGGCAGGTACAAAGCTTGAGCTGCTGAGAAAGGAGGGAGGAGTGTCAGATGCAGTGTTTCTGGATGCCTGCTGCGATTGAGAAAGATGCTAGTTTCCGTGTGATGCAGTCTCACCAAGCGGTGCCCATACACCGTTCAGGGATACTGCTAGCACGGATTCTAATGCTGAGAAAGGCGGATGACTGGTGAATGGAGTTGCTGCTGTTGTAATGACTGTTGCTGACGGCTTGGCAGGAACGCGCGTCAGCGAGGAGCTTTAGTCGGCAAAGGGAGGATGGAGGGTCTGAAGGTACAAGTAGTTGGTGAAACGTTTGAAGTGGTTGGTTTGAAGTGACAAAATGTGACAGATGGATGACTTTGCTTGAACGGCTGCGATGTCTGTAAAAGAGGAGGATGGTCGGTTTCTGCTGCTGCTCCTACTGCTGTTGTTGGAGTTTTACACCGTCACCGGGCCGCGCCCATACACGGATCAGTGAAGGTGGTCACACTTTGTAGGAGGAGGCTGTTTGTTTGTGAGGAATTGTTGTTGCTTCGATGGAATGCGATGCTGCTGCTGCTGGGGAAAGGACTGCTGGCGAATTGGTCATGGAGCGCTTTAGTGAAGTGCTTCAGGCGCCAGGAGATGTAAGCAGCGCGTGGAGGAGGATTGCTTGCTCAGAATCCTCTGCTGAACTTTGATACCATATCAGGATTTTGGAGGTGCTGCAGAGAGTGTGGAGAGTGATCTGGAGTGCGGGATGGAACTGAGTCGCCGTCCGAGGCACGGGCAAGCAGGAGAGAGGAGAGATAGCTTGGAGATGAGTGATGAGGATGCTGGGAATGATACAACGGCTAAGGACAAAGGCAGGAAGACTGCAGGACACTGCACAGTTTGGTGAGTCGAAGTAGAAGCATGGCCATTGTAGCGAGTAAGTGAGCGAGGCGTGGACCGAAGGCCTCAGCGCCGAGGTCACAACAGTACGAAGTGCACACGGACAAAGGAATGGCTGACGTCGAGATGAAGGGAAAGCGAATGTAGCTGTAACCCAACGGGAAGAACGCTGATGGACGGATGGAGGAAATCGAAGAAGATGTGCCACTGCTTGGGGACAGAAAGCGGAAAGCAGCGAGATGCCACGGCGTCGAGGCAGGCAACGGGAAGCAACGGAAGTGTCACAGCTTGGAGGCGGGTAGCGGAAGGCAACGGAATTGCCACGGCACGGAGGCAGGCAATGAAAGAAGGCGGAGTGCCACAGCACAAAGGCGGGCAGCAAAAAGAAGGCGGAGTGCCACAGTACGGCGGCGGGGCAACGGGAGGGAAAATGACTTAGATTGAATGGATGCAAGAAATACAAGGATGTGAGTGCTACATATATACTTTGCTAGTGTGGGTTACTAGAGTGCTCCTAGTGTGAGCCTTGACAAAGTTGGCATGTGCCATTGACTATGACCAGAAAGTTTACCAAGTACCTTAAACGGTTATGAATCATTACACGAGTCAGCCACTGTCAGAGTGTCCAATCACAGTGCAGATATACTGGGCATAACCTTACAGGTATAGACAAGGCAGAATACCGGTGGCTTGGTGTGGCTATTGTGTGCGATACCTTGACAGAGTTGGCATGTTCCACTGAGCATGACCACAAATGTATCCAAGTGACTTCAACTTCTACGAATCGTAACATGAGTCAGCCACGGTCAGAGTGCCCAATCATAGTGCAGATGTACGAGGCATTATCTTGTAGGTGCAAACAAGGTAGAATAGTGGTGGCTTGGTGTGGCTATTGTGCGCAGTGCCTTGACAAAGCTCGCATGTGCCACTGGCCATGACCACAAAGTTTACCAAGTGACTTTAACTTCTACGAATCGTAACCCGAGTCAGCCACATTCAGAGTGCCTAATCAAAGTTCAGATGTACTAGGCATGACCTCGCAGGTATAAACAAGGTAAAAAGCCAGTGGCTTGGCACCGCTATTGTACGTAATGCCCTGACAAAGTTGGCATGTGCCACTGACCATGACCACAAAGTTTACCAAGTACATTAAACGCCGATGAATGAAAACACGAGTCAGACACGGTCAGAGTGTCCAATCACAGTGCAGATATACTGGGCATGACCTAGCAGGTATAAACAAGGCAGACTACTGGTAGCTTGGTGTGGCTATTGTGCACAATGCCTTGACAAAGTTAGCATGTGCCACTGACCATGACCACAAATGTATCCAGGTGACTTCAACTTCTACGAATCGTAACACGAGTCAGCCACGGTCAGAGTACCCAATCACAGTGCAGATGTACTTGGCATGATCTTGCAGGTACAAAGAAGGTAGAATAGAGGTGGCTTGGTGTGGCTATTGTGCGCAATGCCTTGACAAAGCTGGCATGTGCCACTGGCATGCCAACTATGTCAAGGCATTGCGCACAATAGTCACACCGATCCACTGGTATCCTTCCTTATTTATACCTGTAAGGTCATGCATAGTGTATCTGCACTATGATTGGACACTCTGACCGTGGCTGACTCGTGTTATGATTCATAGCTGTTTAAGGTACTTGGTAAACATTGTGGTCATGGTCAGTGGCACATGCCATCTTTGTCAAAGCATTGCGTACAGTGGCCTTGCCAAGACATTTTACCTTGTTTATACCTGGAAGGTCATGCATATAAGATGTGCACTGTGATTCGGCACTCTGACCGTGGCTGAATCGTGTTACGATTCGTAGAAGTTAAAGTCACTTGGTAAACTTTGTGGTCATAGTCAGTGGCACATGCCAACTTTGTCAAGGCATTACGCACAATAGCCACACCGGGCCACCAGTATTCTACCTTGTGTACACGTGCAAAATCATGCCTAGCTCATCTGCACTGTGATTGGACACTCTGTTTGTGGCTGACTTGTGTTATGATCAATAGAAGCAAAAGTCACTTGGATACATTTGTGGTCATGGTCAGTAGCACATGCCAACTTTGTCAAGGCATTGCGCACAATAGCCACACCAAGCAACCAGTATTCTACCTTGTTTGCACCTGCAAGATCATGCCTAGTACATCTGCACTGTGATTGGACACTCTGACCGTGGTTGACTCATGTTATGATGAATAGAAGTAAAATTCACTTGGATACATTTGTGGTCATGTCTAGTGGCACATGCCAACTTTGTCAAGGCATTGCACACAATAGCCACAAGGAGCCACTAGTATTCTACCTTGTTTTTCCTAGCAAGATCATGCCCAGTACATCTGCACTGTGATTGGACACTCTCACCATGGCTGACTTGGGGTTTGATCAATAGAAGTAAGAGTCACTTCCATACAATTGTGGTCATGGTCAGTGGCACATGCCAACTTTGTCAAGGCATTGCGCACAATAGCTGTGCCAAGACACCGGTTATTTTTCCCTGTTTATACCTGCAAGGTCATGCATATTAGAAGTGTACTGTGATTGGGTACTCCGACCGTGGCTGACTCGTGTTACGATTGGTAAACATTTGTGGTCATGATCAGTGGCACATGCCAACTTTGTCAAGGCATTGTGCACAATAGCCACACCACGCCACCTGTATTCTATCTTGTTTAAACCTGCAAGATCATGCCTAGTACATCTGCTTTGTGATTGGACACTCTCACCATGGCTGACTCGTGTTATGATCAATACAAGTAAAAGTCACTTGGATACATTTGTGGTCATGGTCAGTGGCACATGCCAACTTTGTCAAGGCATTGCGCACAATAGCCATACCGAGGCACCAGTATTCTACATTTGTCTGTACCTGCAAGGTCATGCCTAGTACATCTGCACTTTGATTGGACACTCTGACCGTGGCTGACTTGTGTTATGATCAATAGAAGTAGAAGTCACTAGGATACATTTGTGGTCATGGTCAGTGGCACATGCCAACTTTGTCAAGGCATTGCGTACAATAGCCAAACCGAGCCACCAGTATCTACCTTGTTTGAACCTGCAAGATCATGCCTAGTATATCTGCACTGTGACTGGACACTCTGACCGTGGCTGACTCGTGTTATGATCAATAGAAGTAAAAGTCACTCAGGTACATTTGTGGTCATGGTCAGTGGCACATGCCAACTTTGTCAAGGCATTGCGCACAATAGCTGTGCCAAGACATCGGGTTTTTACCATGTTTATATTTGCAAGGTCATGTATATTAGACGTGCACTGTGATTGGGCACTCTGACCATGGCTGACTCGTGTTACGATTCGTAGAAGTTGAAGTCACTTGGTAAACATTTTTGGTCATGATCAGTGGCACATGCCAACTTTGTCAAGGCATTGCGCACAATAGCTGTGCCAAGACATCGGGTTTTTACCATGTTTATATTTGCAAGGTCATGTATATTAGACGTGCACTGTGATTGGGCACTCTGACCGTGGCTGACTCGTGTTACAATTCGTAGAAGATAATGTCACTTGGTAAACATTTTTGGTCATGATAAGTGGCACGTGCCACCTTTGTCAAGGCATTGCGCAAAACATCCATACCGAGCCACCAGTATTCTACCTTGTTTATTACTGCAAGGTCATGCACAGTATATCTGTACTGTGGTTGGACACTCTGACCGTGGCTGACTCGTGATATGATCAATAGAAGTAAAAGTCACTTGGATACATTTGTGGTCATGGTTTGTGGTACATGCCAACTTTGTCAAGGCATTGCGCACAACAGCCACACCGAGCCACCATTATTATACCTTTTTTATACCTGCAAGGTCATGCCTAGTACATCTAAACTGTGATTGGACACTCTGACCATGGCTGACTCGTGTTACGATTTGTAGAAGATAAAGTCACTTGGTAAACTTTGTGGTCATGGTCAGTGGCACATGCCAACTTTGTCGAGGCATTGCGTACAATAGCCACACCGAGACACCAGTATCTATCTTGTTTGAACCTGCAATATCATGCCTAGTATATCTGCACTGTTATTGGACACTCTGACCGTGGCTGACTCGTGTTACGATCAATAGAAGTAAAAGTCACTTGCATACATTTGTGGTCATGGTCAGTGGCACATGCCAACATTGTCAAGGCATTGCGCACAATAGCCACACCGAATCACCAGTATTCTACCTTGTTTATACCTGCAAGGTCATGCACAGTATATCTGCACTGTGATTGGACACTCTGACCGTGGCTGACTCGTGTTATGATTCATAGCCGTTTAAGTTACTTGGTAAACTTTGTGGTCATGGTCAGTGGCACATGCCAACTTTGTCAAGGCATTGCGCACAATAGCTGTGCCAAGACATAGGTTTTTTACCCTGTTTATATTTGGAAGGTCATGCATATTAGACGTGCACTGTGATTGGGCACTCTGACCATGGCTGACTCGTGTTACGATTCGTAGAAGTTAAAGTCACTTGGTAAACATTTTTGGTCATGATCAGTGGCACATGCCAACTTTGTCAAGGCATTGCGCACAATAGCTGTGCCAAGACATAGGTTTTTTACCCTGTTTATATTTGCAAGGTCATGCATATTAGACGTGCACTGTGATTGGGCACTCTGACCNTCAGTGGCACATGCCAACTTTGTCAAGGCATTGCGCACAATAGCCACACCGAGCCACCAGTATTCTACCTTGTTTATTCCTGCAAGGTCATGCACAGTATATCTGTACTGTGATTGGACACTCTGACCGTGGCTGACTCGTGTTATGATCAATAGAAGTAAAAGTCACTTGGATACATTTGTGGTCATGGTTAGTGGTACATGCCAACTTTGTCAAGGCATTGCGAACAATAGCCACACCGAGCCACCATTATTATACCTTTTTTATACCTTCAAGGTCATGCCTAGTACATCTAAACTGTGATTGGACACTCTGACCATGGCTGACTCGTGTTACGATTTGTAGATGATAAAGTCACTTGGTAAAATTTGTGGTCATGGTCAGTGGCACATGCAAACTTTGTCAATGCATTGTGCACAATAGCCACACCGAGCCACCAGTATTCGACCTTGTTTGTACATGCAAGATCATACCTAGTACATGTGCACTGTGATTGGACATTCTGACCGTGGCTGACTTGTGTTATGATCAATAGAAGTAAAAGTCACTTGGATTTATTTGTGGTCATGGTCAGTGGCACTTGCCAACTTTGTCAAGGTATTGTGCACAATAGCCACACCGAGCCACCAGTATTCTACCTTGTTTGCGCCTGCAAGATCATGCCTAGTACATCTGCACTGTGATTGGATTCTTTGACCGTGGCTGACTTGTGTTATGATTCATAGCCGTTTAAGGTACTTCGTAAACTTTGTGGTCATGGTCAGTGGCACATGCCAACTTTGTCAAGGCATTGCGCACAAAAGCCGTGCGAGGCCACCGGATTTTTACCTTGTCTATACCTGCAAGGTCATGCCTAGTACATCTGAACTGAGATTGGGCACTCAAACCGTGGCTGACTTGTGTTACGATTCGTAGAAGTTAAAGTCAGTTGGTAAACGTTGTGGTCATGGTCAGTGGCACATGCAAATGTTGTGAAGGCATTGCGGACAGTAGCCAGACCAAGCCACCAGTATTCTACCTTGTTTGTACCCGCAAGGTCATGTCTAGTACATCTGCAATGTGATTGGACACTTTGACCGTGGCTGACTCGTGTTATGATCAATAGAAGTAAAAGTCACTTGGATACATTTGTGGCCGTGGTCAGTGGCACGTGCCAACTTTGTCAAGGCATTGTGTACAATAGCCACACCGAGCCACCAGTATTCTACCTTTTTGGCACCTGCAAGATCATGCCTAGTACATCTGCACTATGATTGGACACTCTGACCGTGGCTGACTCGTGTTATGATCAATAGAAGTAATAGTCACTTGGATACATTTGTGGTCATGGTCAGTGGTTCATTCCAACTTTGTCAAGGCATTGCACACAGTAGCCGTGCCAAGCCACCGGTTTTTTTCCTTTCTTATACCTGCAAGGTCATGCATATTGGATGTACACTATGATTGGACACTCAGACCGTGCTCCCCCCTGCGGCAGCTGCACCCGGCGTGGCACCCGGAGCGCTAGCACCACCAGCAGCAGCAGTAGAGTAGCGAGGACAGGAGGCACTGCCTTCTGCGGCAGGTGCACCTGGCGCAACGCCCGGAGCGCCAGCACCATCGGCAGCAACAGTAGATGAGCGGGGACAAGAGGTGTTGCCTTATGCGGCGGCTGTACCCGGCGTGGTGCCCCGAGCGCCAGCGCCACCAGCAGTAGCAGTAGAGCAGCGGAGACAAGAGGTGCTGCCGTTTGTGGTAGCTGCACCCGGCGCGGCGCCCGGAGCGCCAGCGCCACCAGTGGCAGCAGCAGAGCAGCAGGGACAGGAGGTGCTGCCTTCTGCGGCAGCTGCACCCAGTACGGCGCCCAAGGCGTAAGCATCACCAGCAACAACAACAGAGGAGCAGCGGGAGGAGCAACGGAAGAAGAAACAAAAAGGGCCCCAAAGAGCTGGACTTGGAGAAAAGAAGCAATGATAAGAGGCGGAGAAATAGGGAGAGGAAAAGGAGCCTGTACCCATGCGAGAAGAACACCACAGCTTGCTCAATGCTCCTCCTTCAAGATGGGAGCCACTTCCCCCTGATGATAGATCTTTATGGCCAACCAGTTCCCGGCTGGAAGCGGAAGCACGGTCAGGACAACAGACACCCACGCAAGGGGAAGAGGAGCAGCGGCATGAAGAGCTAGAANGAAACAAAAAGGGCCCCAAAGAGCTGGACTGGGAGAAAAGAAGCAATGAAAAGAGGCGGAGAAATAGGGAGAGGAAAAGGAGCCTGTACCCATGCGAGAAGAACACCACAGCTTGCTCAATGCTCCTCCTTCAAGATGGGAGCCACTTCCCCCTGATGATAGATCCTTCTGGCCAACCAGTTCCCGGCTGGAAGCGGAAGCACGGTCAGGACAACAGACACCCACGCAAGGGGAAGAGGAGCAGCGGCATGAAGAGCTAGAATTAAGCATCAAGGCAGATGATCAGGATGAAGAGGAAGGACAGGAGGAGGTGGCTCTGTAACTCTGTGCAACATTTAAGAACCCGGTTGCCACTAAGGGAGAGGTGGTGTACGAGGGATGCAAGGCCAGCCTACATTTGGCATGTTACGACTTGGAACTGGACACCGTGCACGACATCAAGATGTGTCAGGTCTGTGCACTAAATCTGAAGGAGAGCATGTGGGTAGACAGTGAGGAGGAACTGCGGAAAGAAAGGGAGGAGGAAAGGATCCACTCGGGGATGGGGGCCACGGCTGGGAAATCCAGCGTGCTGCAGGATGAGAAGGAGCCCTGTGGTAACTGTGAAGAGCCGATGGACGCTACCACTTTGTTCCGCTGCTACGTGTATAGAAATACTGTGCATGCAGCATGCCTGGATCCAAAGATAAGGATGCGGCGGAAGGTGATAGGATGCAAGAAGTGTGCACCTCTCATGCTGGCAAAAGCAGACAAATAGGACAGGATGAAGAACAGGCCCGCACCCAAGCGGTGTATTGAGAGGTGTGAAGCCTGCGGAGAGCCGTACAACCCCATGGAGGCAACCTGGTGCTATGAATGTAAAGCACCCCTCCACTGCAAGTGTGGGACGGAGATTTCGGGGTTGGGACGGCATTGCAAGAGCTACATCTGAAGGCTGGTTGAATAAGAATAAGAGATGGACAAGGAGGGTGGAAAGGCTGCTGGACCAAGTGTGCCCGGGGTGGAGAAGACGGAGGAGTGCGGGAGGTACAAGCGGCCGGTGAGGACACAGAAGAAACACTGCTTCAATTACAAGGTGGCCCTCTACTATATCTGTGGAGAAGAGGAGCTGCTTTAACAGAAGGCAGTGCATGCCTGTCCGGCCTGTGTGCCGGAGCTGAAAGGGAGAATGCGGAAAGAAAGAGAGGAGCAGGGAGGGGGAGGTCGGCAAGCGGCAGAACTGGAGTGGATCCTGTACTCTACAGAGTATGGTAACCGCAACGCCACTGAGTGGTGTGAGGGATGCTACCAGCCGCTCCATTGACCTTCCGGGCAGGTGCTGCGAGGGGTAGGACATCATTGCGACAAATGTGCGGCAAAGTTACGACTCCTCGAGGCCCGGGCACAATATAAGAAGCAACAGAGAGAGGAAGATTGGCAGGGCGCGAGGGAAAGGGCAACGCCACGCTCATACGCAGATGCACACCCAGTGGAACAACTCTACCGCAATGCAGTGGCACTGTCCGGACCGGAGGGAGTAGCGGCTCGGAAGGCATTGTTGGCAATGAGGGCGCTGGGGAATAGGGATGTCCCCGAAGTAAGAAGGAAGGTGCTGGCTATGGTGAATGAGGCGTTGGCCGTGACACCTCAGTGGTGCGTCTTCAGAAATGAGCCGCCACCGGCAGCACCGAGGCCACCAACCCCACAGGGACCAGATGTGCGATCCCATCCTCATCCAACCCCGGCGGAGAATCGATCTACCCAGCGCTCTGACATACCAAGTGCACCAGGAAGGACGCAGCAAGGACGGGGAGATGATGCTAGGGGAGGAGCAACGACACCTGGACGCTCAGGGGCACTGGGACGGGCCAGTGCTCCGGTGGATGATGCATCGACACGACGGTGGATCCATCGTGCCACCTCGAGAGGACAACACAGGGGGAGAGGAGCAGAGAGGGGCCCCCATCGCCCTTCACTGGCAAGGGGATCAACATCGGGAGGACTGCGAGGGACGCCCACGGGAGTGCAAGGGAAGGCAGCAGAGACAGGCGCGGGGATTGCGTGAAGCCCATGGAGTGGAAATGCTGGGTCGCTGATGGATCCAGGAAGGGGCGAGGGAACAAAGAGGCCTGGGGTTGAAGCAGGGGTGAGACAGGGAAGTGCGAATAGGGATGCCATGGCAAGAGCAGGGCCAAGACGAGGCAGTTGGGTCGGGGGCATTGCAGCGGGAGGGGGAGAAGCAAGGGGCGCAG
>SZWC01000108.1:344143-369057 GCA_023375785.1 Penium margaritaceum | reverse complement strand
TGATTGGGCACTCTGACCGTGGCTGACTCGTGGTACAATTCGTAGAAGTTAAAGTCACGTGGATAAGTTTGTGGTCATGGTCAGTGGCACGTGCCAACTTTGTCAAGGCATTCCGCACAATAGCCGCACTGTGCCACCGGTGTTTTACCTTGTTTATGCCTGAAAGTTTATGCCTAGCACACGTACACTGTGATTGGGCACTCTGACCATGGCTGACTCGTGTTACAATTTGTAGAAGTTAAAGTCACTTGGATACGTTTGTGGTCATGGTCAGTGGCATAGGCCAACTTTGTCAAGGCATTGCCCACAATAGCCACACCAAGCCACCGGGCTTTTACCTTGCTTATACCTGCAAGGTCATGCATAGCACACGTGCACTGTGATTGGGCACTCTGAACGTGGCTGACTCATGTGTTGATTCATAAAGGTTAAAGTCACTTCGTAAACTTTGTGGTCATGGTCAGCGGCACATGCCAACTTGGTCAAGGCAATGTGCACAATAGCCACACCGAGCCACCAGTATTCTACCTTGTTTATACTTGCAAGGTCATTCCTAGTACACGTGCACTGTGATTGGACACTCTGACCGTGGCTGACTCGTGTTACGATGCGTAGAAGTTAAAGTCACTTGGATAAATTTGTGGTCATGGTCAGTGGCACATGCCAACTTCGTCAAGGCATTGTGCAAAACGGCCACAACAAGCCACCGGTTTTCTACCTTGTTTATACCTGCAATATCATGCATAATACATGTGAACTGTGATTGGGCACTCTGACCGTGGCTGACTCGTGTTGCGATGCATAGAAGTTAAAGTCACTTAAATGAGTTTGTGGTCATGGTCAGTGGCACAGGCCAGCTTTGTCAGGGCATTACGCACAATAGCCATGCCAGGCCACCAGGTTTTTACCTTGTTCATACCAGCAAGGTCCTGCAGTACACACGTGAACTGTGATTGGGCATTCTGACTGTGCCTGACTCATGTGATGATTCATAGAGTACAAGTCACTTGGTTAACTTTGTGGTCATGGTTAGTTGCACAGTTCAACTTTGTCAAGGCATTGCCCACAATAGCCACACCAAGCCACTGGGTTTTACCTTGTTTATACCTGCAAGGTCATGCATGTTAGATGTGCACTGTGATTGGGCACTCTAACCGTGGCTGACTCGTGTTACCATGCGTCGAAGTTAAAGTCACTTGGTACACTTTGTGGTCATGGTCAGTGGCACATGCCAACTTTGTTAAGCCATTGCGCACAATAGCCACACCAAGCCACCGGGCTTTTACCTTGCTTATACCTGCAAGGTCATGCATGTTAGATGTGCACTGTGATTGGGCACTCTAACCGTGGCTGACTCGTGTTACCATGCGTCGAAGTGAAAGTCACTTGGTACACTTTGTGGTCATGGTCAGTAGCACATCCCAACTTTGTTAAGCCAGTGCGCACAATAGCCACACCAAGCCACCGGGCTTTTACCTTGCTTATACCTGCAAGGTCATGCATGTTAGATGTGCACTGTGATTGGGCACTCTAACCGTGGCTGACTCGTGTTACCATGCGTCGAAGTGAAAGTCACTTGGTACACTTTGTGGTCATGGTCAGTAGCACATCCCAACTTTGTTAAGCCAGTGCGCACAATAGCCACACCAAGCCACCGGGCTTTTACCTTGCTTATACCTGCAAGGTCATGCATGTTAGATGTGCACTGTGATTGGGCACTCTAACCGTGGCTGACTCGTGTTACCATGCGTCGAAGTGAAAGTCACTTGGTACACTTTGTGGTCATGGTCAGTAGCACATCCCAACTTTGTTAAGCCAGTGCGCACAATAGCCACACCAAGCCACCGGGCTTTTACCTTGCTTATACCTGCAAGGTCATGCATGTTAGATGTGCACTGTGATTGGGCACTCTAACCGTGGCTGACTCGTGTTACCATGCGTCGAAGTGAAAGTCACTTGGTACACTTTGTGGTCATGGTCAGTAGCACATCCCAACTTTGTTAAGCCAGTGCGCACAATAGCCACACCAAGCCACCGGGCTTTTACCTTGCTTATACCTGCAAGGTCATGCATGTTAGATGTGCACTGTGATTGGGCACTCTAACCGTGGCTGACTCGTGTTACCATGCGTCGAAGTGAAAGTCACTTGGTACACTTTGTGGTCATGGTCAGTAGCACATCCCAACTTTGTTAAGCCAGTGCGCACAATAGCCACACCAAGCCACCGGGCTTTTACCTTGCTTATACCTGCAAGGTCATGCATGTTAGATGTGCACTGTGATTGGGCACTCTAACCGTGGCTGACTCGTGTTACCATGCGTCGAAGTGAAAGTCACTTGGTACACTTTGTGGTCATGGTCAGTAGCACATCCCAACTTTGTTAAGCCAGTGCGCACAATAGCCACACCAAGCCACCGGGCTTTTACCTTGCTTATACCTGCAAGGTCATGCATGTTAGATGTGCACTGTGATTGGGCACTCTAACCGTGGCTGACTCGTGTTACCATGCGTCGAAGTGAAAGTCACTTGGTACACTTTGTGGTCATGGTCAGTAGCACATCCCAACTTTGTTAAGCCAGTGCGCACAATAGCCACACCAAGCCACCGGGCTTTTACCTTGCTTATACCTGCAAGGTCATGCATGTTAGATGTGCACTGTGATTGGGCACTCTAACCGTGGCTGACTCGTGTTACCATGCGTCGAAGTGAAAGTCACTTGGTACACTTTGTGGTCATGGTCAGTAGCACATCCCAACTTTGTTAAGCCAGTGCGCACAATAGCCACACCAAGCCACCGGGCTTTTACCTTGCTTATACCTGCAAGGTCATGCATGTTAGATGTGCACTGTGATTGGGCACTCTAACCGTGGCTGACTCGTGTTACCATGCGTCGAAGTGAAAGTCACTTGGTACACTTTGTGGTCATGGTCAGTAGCACATCCCAACTTTGTTAAGCCAGTGCGCACAATAGCCACACCAAGCCACCGGGCTTTTACCTTGCTTATACCTGCAAGGTCATGCATGTTAGATGTGCACTGTGATTGGGCACTCTAACCGTGGCTGACTCGTGTTACCATGCGTCGAAGTGAAAGTCACTTGGTACACTTTGTGGTCATGGTCAGTAGCACATCCCAACTTTGTTAAGCCAGTGCGCACAATAGCCACACCAAGCCACCGGGCTTTTACCTTGCTTATACCTGCAAGGTCATGCATGTTAGATGTGCACTGTGATTGGGCACTCTAACCGTGGCTGACTCGTGTTACCATGCGTCGAAGTGAAAGTCACTTGGTACACTTTGTGGTCATGGTCAGTAGCACATCCCAACTTTGTTAAGCCAGTGCGCACAATAGCCACACCAAGCCACCGGGCTTTTACCTTGCTTATACCTGCAAGGTCATGCATGTTAGATGTGCACTGTGATTGGGCACTCTAACCGTGGCTGACTCGTGTTACCATGCGTCGAAGTGAAAGTCACTTGGTACACTTTGTGGTCATGGTCAGTAGCACATCCCAACTTTGTTAAGCCAGTGCGCACAATAGCCACACCAAGCCACCGGGCTTTTACCTTGCTTATACCTGCAAGGTCATGCATGTTAGATGTGCACTGTGATTGGGCACTCTAACCGTGGCTGACTCGTGTTACCATGCGTCGAAGTGAAAGTCACTTGGTACACTTTGTGGTCATGGTCAGTAGCACATCCCAACTTTGTTAAGCCAGTGCGCACAATAGCCACACCAAGCCACCGGGCTTTTACCTTGCTTATACCTGCAAGGTCATGCATGTTAGATGTGCACTGTGATTGGGCACTCTAACCGTGGCTGACTCGTGTTACCATGCGTCGAAGTGAAAGTCACTTGGTACACTTTGTGGTCATGGTCAGTAGCACATCCCAACTTTGTTAAGCCAGTGCGCACAATAGCCACACCAAGCCACCGGGCTTTTACCTTGCTTATACCTGCAAGGTCATGCATGTTAGATGTGCACTGTGATTGGGCACTCTAACCGTGGCTGACTCGTGTTACCATGCGTCGAAGTGAAAGTCACTTGGTACACTTTGTGGTCATGGTCAGTAGCACATCCCAACTTTGTTAAGCCAGTGCGCACAATAGCCACACCAAGCCACCGGGCTTTTACCTTGCTTATACCTGCAAGGTCATGCATGTTAGATGTGCACTGTGATTGGGCACTCTAACCGTGGCTGACTCGTGTTACCATGCGTCGAAGTGAAAGTCACTTGGTACACTTTGTGGTCATGGTCAGTAGCACATCCCAACTTTGTTAAGCCAGTGCGCACAATAGCCACACCAAGCCACCGGGCTTTTACCTTGCTTATACCTGCAAGGTCATGCATGTTAGATGTGCACTGTGATTGGGCACTCTAACCGTGGCTGACTCGTGTTACCATGCGTCGAAGTGAAAGTCACTTGGTACACTTTGTGGTCATGGTCAGTAGCACATCCCAACTTTGTTAAGCCAGTGCGCACAATAGCCACACCAAGCCACCGGGCTTTTACCTTGCTTATACCTGCAAGGTCATGCATGTTAGATGTGCACTGTGATTGGGCACTCTAACCGTGGCTGACTCGTGTTACCATGCGTCGAAGTGAAAGTCACTTGGTACACTTTGTGGTCATGGTCAGTAGCACATCCCAACTTTGTTAAGCCAGTGCGCACAATAGCCACACCAAGCCACCGAATTTGTACCTTGTTTATACCTGTAAGGTCATGCATAGTACACGTGCACTGTGATTGGACACTCTGACCGTGGCTGACTCGTGTTACGATGCGTAGACGTTAAAGTCACTTGGTAAACTTTGTGGTCATGGTCAGTGGCACAGGCCAACGTTTTCAGGGCATTGTTCACAATAGCCGCACTGAGCCACCAGTGTTGTATCTTGTGTATACCTGCAAGTTTATGCCTAGCGCATGTGCACTGTGACCAGGTACTCTGATTGTGGCTGACTCATGTGATGATTCATAGAAGTTAAAGTCACTTGGTTCACTTGGTTGTTGTCAACAAGTCACCAATTGTTGGCCACGGGCGCGGAATGGGCGCAGGGCTTCCTTAGGATGACAAGGCATTGCTTCAGCGCGAAAAGACTCCGGGTGACGTTGCTGATGTCAGCTATCTCCGAGGTGGAGAGGTACAAAGTGACGGCAGAGGCGACAAAAGAGTGAAGGTACGAGAGGCGAGGTAGTGATGGAGGCAGAGCGATGACGAGGACACGGGGCACCAGGTCATGTTGCCTGATGCTCTGATACCATGTCAGAAGAATGCAATGCGCGAGGATGGCAAGAGCGGAAGCAGGTAGAAGCACTGGGGCATGCTGAAGTGAGTTAGCATAATGACGGAAGCAGAAAGGCGAAGCTGGTCCCAAGGAGTAAGTCACAGGATCTTGAGAGAAGTGCGGCACACAAGATCCAAGGTAGACAGAGGGCAAGGAGAGAGCACGGGAGCAAAACGAGTGAAGCGCTATATGTGAGCGAAAGGTCACGAGTGACGAAGCAAAGCAAGAGATGGTAGGCGATGTGAGCGTAGGCAGGAGGCAAACAGAGCGAAGACACGGCGGCGAAGCCGCGAAACCGAAAGGGAACAAGATGTGTATAACTGTTCTGGTTTAGCTAGGAGTGAATGAACATCCTCCTTATAACGGACAAGACAAGACAAAAGGGAAAGCAACGGCTTTCTGTGCACTGGCCGCACGTGCTGGCGGTCGGGCCGCTTATTAGGGGATTACTCGGTATCGTGCCGTTGGTCGGTTCTCACTGTCAACGGTTCGTGTGTGATGGGACCGAGGTGGTTCATGCAGAGGCTTGAACCGTTATTGAGAGTGCTCGGTATATCCGAGAGCGGAAGAGCTAGAGATTCATGGAGATGAACCCGTTAGATGTACTGCCTTGAGAGAGACCATTCTGACACCCTCCTTGAATCTGTGAAGGCCGAAAGTCTCTCCAGTTTCCCAGTAAGTAGCACTAGACCGACCCTCCACAGTGGGTGATAAGGCCGTGCCACATGAGGGGTAAGTTGCGACTGTCATGCTTGGCCAGGAAAAAGTGTAGTGGATGGTCAACAAGTGTGTGAAGCCCGCGTCTATGTTCTGCGTTGAACAGCGCAAGCTGAGCTTGAAAGTCATCGGGGCTGTCGTGGTCGTTGGGACTGCACCAGAGTGGTTTCTCCAGAAGAGATCTCACAATGGGAAAGTGGAAGAGGTAATAGGGTTTCGAGTTTTTGTAGAAGATCTGCTGCCATTTGTCGATGTTGGTCACTGTGACGTCACCCTAGTCGTCCTCTGGAAGGAAGAGGAGCTTGGGGATGTCTGGCAGAGTGGGGAAAGTGTCCACATAACAGATCCAGCGATAGTAGGAGTGTTTCATCCATGCATACTGCAGCAGGGAGTACCATCGCTGAGCTGCAATGTCAGTTGGCTGTTCGATGCAGAGGTAGATGCTACCAAGGAACTTTCTGAGTATATTCCAGATTGCAGCGAAGGTGGCGTCGTTATCCCTGGGCTGACGCCGGTTGCTGTGGAGGTGGTCATATTTGCCAAGCAGCATTCTGGCCACCTCGTACCCATTGATATAGATGCCTTGTACACTGGAAATGACGCTCTCCGACCAACAAAGGATGTTGCTGGCCTTGGGGCCAAGAACAGGAAGTTCAGTCCACGCAGTGGTCTGCCTGTCCATGATAAGTGAGGAAAGAGAGGAGTTGACAATAGATGTTGAAGGAAAGGGAGAAGGCAGCAGTAGCAGTAGTAGTAGCCGTAGCGGTAGCAAAGGCGTCAGCAGCCTCAGCAGCAACGACAATGCCCAGTCAAGACAATGTTGCAGGCACGCGGGATAGCTCTACAAACCCGTCCACTGCAGAACCCATAGCGGATATGCAGCGCAAGGTTGATGATCAGCGCAAGATGCTTGCCGCAACCAGCACTAGCCAGAGTCTCCTTCCCGGACAGCGTGGTCCTGCTGTGACTGCTGCAGCACAGACAGCAGTGCAACAGCAGGTGTAACAACAGAAGCAGACTGTTACTAGCGCTCTAGGTGCAAGAGCGGCCGGCCTTTCTTGGCGCAAGAACTTTGAGTCCCCTCCTCTTGCCCTCGTCGGAGATGAGCAGTTCCCGTCTTGGGAATTGCTCTACCACATCTAGGCATAGGGGCAGGGCATGTGGCTGTGTTACACTCTTTTGCATGACAAAACCATCCCAGATCAGGCGCTTGAGGCAGGCCATGCTGTCCGCGCATTCATTCTCATTTGGATCGCACTGCACTTGAGCCATTCCTTGGTGACACCATTGACGACACCAGCGCTCACCTTTGGTGCACTTGGGACACGGTGCCACGACTATTTTGTGCCTCGGGCCAGAAATCTGACAACCGCCTCATGAAGGAGTTCATCTCCCTTCACATGAGGGAGTCCAATTCCTTCACCACCTACTGGCGCCGTGTACAGGATGTCCTGTGCCGGCTCAAGAAATCCACGCCTCTCCCGCTTGCTACCGTCCTTACCATTAAGAATGGTGCCACTCCTGAGTTTGCGTATGTTTTCATCCATTACAGCCTACCCATCCCCGAGCCACTGGCGACCCAGGGCACTTTCATGACTTGGGCGTACAACTGTTCCTTAGGATGGAGGAAGCACACAAGGACACACAGCTTCAGTGTAATGGCTCTTTTACGATCGTAGCTGCTACCTCTGGCCGCTCCTCCACCCCTTCCCCAGGTACTTCCTTCTTGGCTAGCACTAAGGGGAAGGGAAAGAAGGGCGGGAAGGGCAAGGGAAAGAGGCAGCAGTCTTTTTCCGATGTCACTACCCTAACATGCCATAACTATGGCCTGAGAGGGCATGGGTGGTACACGTACTCCATCCCTACTGACGAGGCCTTTATTGTCGCCACCATGCGCCATCAGCATGAGCGCCACCTTGGCACCTCCGCTGCCACCGCTGCTCCTTTCTCCCCTAGCAGCACTATGGCCACCACCTACTCCATCCCGCAGCCGGTTCCTCAGCCTCGACTGCAGCTTCTGCCGTCCCTTCCCCATCAACAGCAGCAATAGCATGAGCAGCAGTATGTCCCACCTCAGCCACAGCCGTCCGCACCACCGCCGTAGAAATAGGAGCATGCTCCACCACAACTAGCATACTACCCACAGCCCTCGTCCCAATGGAGCTCGTATCCTCCATCTAGAGCTGTGACCCCACAGTCTGTGGTGCCCGTCGACTCTGGCGCTCGGATCCACCAGCTGCAAGGTTTCATTACCATGTAGCTTGGCATTACGATTTCTCCCGGTGAAAGTGCGGGTTCTGGAACTGCTAGTCGAGAGGTCTCCCAGTGCCAGACAGAGACCGGCCTCAGAGGGGACCTCAAGGAACCCGCTTGTTTCTCTTCAAATCCAGCTTTCAATGATGTCGCATGGTCGGATGACTGGCAGTACCGCTTTGAATCTGTTCCTTCTGCTCAGCTTGCGACCTCCATCTCCCTTCCCACATTCTGTTTTGTCGCTCACTCTAATGTCACGACCTCCGTCTACGGCCCCAATGGCACCTGGATCATCAACTCCGGTGCCATGCATCACATGGCATCTTGTCGCTAGGATTTTAGCATGCTTGGTCCCGTTGGCAATGTTCACAGTATCCGGACGGGGTCTGGGCAGATCTTACCGTTCTGTGGTGTTTGCGTCATTCGTTCTCGTGGTCTGTCCGATGATTTCTTGGTGACCAATGTGCTGTATGTGCCTGCTTTGGAACTCAACCTCATGTCTGTCACGGTCTTGACCTCATGAGCATGGACGTTCGTCACTCATGTGGCATTGGCACTATCGCCCTTCACCCGTCCGGTCAGGTCATGTTGTGTGTTGTTTGCCGTGACAACCTCTGGCACATCACTCGACTTCCTTCATCCGTGTCCCCTCCCTTGTCCACCACTGCACATGTGTTCGTTACAAGTGTTCTTTCCACCTAGCACGTGCACCTCCTCCATCACCACCTTTGCCATGTACTATGCAATGCTCTTGATAGCTTGCTCCACACTCAGCCCACGCTCGGACTTGATCCTCCCACCTTCCAGTGGCCTTGCCACACGGAGTGCATTGACTACGCCCATGGCAAGATGCATTAAGCCTCCTACCCTGCGTCCTCTTCTCGGGNAACCTCTGGCACATCACTCGACTTCCTTCATCCGTGTCCCCTCCCTTGTCCACCACTGCACATGTGTTCGTTACAAGTGTTCTTTCCACCTAGCACGTGCACCTCCTCCATCACCACCTTTGCCATGTACTATGCAATGCTCTTGATAGCTTGCTCCACACTCAGCCCACGCTCGGACTTGATCCTCCCACCTTCCAGTGGCCTTGCCACACGGAGTGCATTGACTACGCTCAGGGCAAGATGCATTAAGCCTCCTACCCTGCGTCCTCTTCTTGGGCCATGCACCGGCTGGAGCTCGTCCAATAGGACCTCATGGGCCCTTTCCCGGTCGCTTCTATTGTTGAGAGCAGCCAGTATGTGCTGACCCTCACGGATGTCTACTTGTGTTATTATTTGGTCATTTACCTCTGCTAGAAGAGCAACGTGGCCTCCGCCATCTGTGCCTGTCACCTCGTGGCTCAGCACGAGTGCGGTCGTACCATTTGACATTTTATGTCTAACCGTGGCAATGAGTACATGGGGGACACTACCGCCTATCTCGCCAGTCATGAAGTCCATCATGAGACATCCACCCCTAGAACACCGTAGCAGAATGGTGTCTCCGAGCATTAGAATCACACCACGGCCAATTCTGTCCGCACCATGTGTGTCCAGTCCAGTTTGTCCAAAAGCTTCTTCTTAAAGGCCATGTCCTACATGACCTGGGTATGGAACCACATTCCTCATGGTCCCCTTTCCCACGAGTCAGCCACGGTCAGAGTGCCCAATCACAGTGCAGATGTACGAGGCATTATCATGCAGGTGCAAACAAGGTAGAATAGCGGTGGCTCGGTGTGGCTATTGTGCGCAATGCCTTGACAAAGCTGGCATGTGCCACTGGCCATGACCACAAAGTTTACCAAGTGACTTTAACTTCTACGAATCGTAACTCGAGTCAGCCACATTCAGAGTGCCCAATCAAAGTTCAGATGTACTAGGCATGACCTTGCAGGTATAAACAAGGTAAAAAGCCGGTGGCTTGGCACGGCTATTGTACGTAATGCCCTGACAAAGTTGGCATGTGCTACTGACCATGACCACAAAGTTACCAAGTACATTAAACGACGATGAATGAAAACACGAGTCAGACACGGTCAGAGTGTCCAATCACAGTGCAGATATACTGGGCATGACCTAGCAAGTACAAACAAGGCAGACTACTGGTAGCTTGGTGTGGCTATTGTGCACAATGCCTTGACAAAGCTAGCATGTGCCACTGACCATGACCACAAATGTATCCAGGTGACTTCAACTTCTACGAATCGTAACACGAGTCAGCCACGGTCAGAGTACCCAATCACAGTGCAGATGTACTTGGCATGATCTTGCAGGTACAAACAAGGTAGAATAGAGGTGGCTTGGTGTGGCTATTGTGCGCAATGCCTTGACAAAGCTGGCATGTGCCACTGGCATGCCAACTTTGTAAAGGCATTGCGCACAATAGTCACACCGATCCACTGGTATCCTTCCTTATTTATACATGTAAGGTCATGCATAGTATATCTGCACTATGATTAGACACTCTGACCGTGGCTGACTCGTGTTATGATTCATAGCTGTTTAAGGTACTTGGTAAACATTGTGGTCATGGTCAGTGGCACATGCCATCTTTGTCAAAGCATCGCGTACAATGGCCTTGCCAAGACATTTTACCTTGTTTATACCTGGAAGGTCATGCATATAAGATGTGCATTGTGATTCAGCACTCTGACCGTGGCTGAATCGTGTTACGATTGGTCAAAGTTAAAGTCACTTGGTAAACTTTGTGGTCATAGTCAGTGGCACATGCCAACTTTGTCAAGGCATTACGCACAATAGCCACACCGGGCCACCAGTATTCTACCTTGTTTACACGTGCAAAATTATGCCTAGCTCATCTGCACTGTGATTGGACACCCTGTTTGTGGCTGACTTGTGTTATGATCAATAGAAGTAAAAGTCACTTGGATACATTTGTGGTTATGGTTAGTAGCACATGCCAACTTTGTCAAGGCATTGCGCACAATAGCCACACCAAGCAACCAGTATTCTACCTTGTTTGCACCTGCAAGATCATGCCTAGTACATCTGCACTGTGATTGGACACTCTGACCGTGGTTGATTCATGTTATGATGAATAGAAGTAAAATTCACTTGGATACATTTGTGGTCATGGCCAGTGGCACATGCCAACTTTGTCAAGGCATTGCACACAATAGCCACAAGGAGCCACTAGTATTCTACCTTGTTTTTCCTAGCAAGATCATGCCTAGTACATCTGCACTGTGATTGGACACTCTCACCATGGCTGACTTGGGCTTTGATCAATAGAAGTAAGAGTCACTTCCATGCAATTGTGGTCATGGTCAGTGGCACATGCCAACTTTGTCAAGGCATTGCGCACAACAGCTGTGCCAAGACACCGGTTTTTTTCCCCTGTTTATACCTGCAAGGTCATGCATATTAGAAGTGTGCTGTGATTGGGTACTCTGACCATGGATGACTCGTGTTACGATTGGTAAACATTTGTGGTCATGATCAGTGGCACATGCCAACTTTGTCAAGGCATTGTGCACAATAGCCACACCACGCCACCAGTATTCTATCTTGTTTAAACCTGCAAGATCATGCCCAGTACATCTGCTTTGTGATTGGACACTCTCACCATGGCTGACTCGTGTTAAGATCAATAGAAGTAAACGTCACTTGGATACATTTGTGGTCATGGTCAGTGGCACATGCCAACTTTGTCAAGGCATTGCGCACAATAGACATACCGAGGCACCAGTATTCTACCTTGTCTGTACATGAAAGGTCATGCCTAGTACATCTGCACTTTGATTGGACACTCTGACCGTGGCTGACTTGTGTTATGATCAATAGAAGTAGAAGTCACTAGGATACATTTGTGGTCATGGTCAGTGGCACATGCCAACTTTGTCAGGGCATTGCGTACAATAGCCACACCGAGCCACCAGTATCTACCTTGTTTGAACCTGCAAGATCATGCATAGTATATCTGCACTGTGATTGGACTCTCTGACCGTGGCTGACTCGTGTTATGATCAATAGAAGTAAAAGTCACTCAGGTACATTTGTGGTCATGGTCAGTGGCACATGCCAACTTTGTCAAGGCATTGCGCACAATAGCCACACTGAGCCACCAGTATTCTACCTTTTTTACACGTGCAAGGTCATGCACAGTATATCTGCATTTTGATTGGACACTCTGACCGTGGCTGACTCGTGTTACGATTCGTAGAAGTTAATGTCACTTGGTAAACATTTTTGGTCATGATCAGTGGCACGTGCCACCTTTGTCAAGGCATTGCGCAAAATAGCCGGACCGAGCCACAAGTATTCTACCTTGTTTATTACTGCAAGGTCATGCACAGTATATCTGTACTGTGGTTGGACACTCTGACCGTGGCTGACTCGTGTTATGATCAATAGAAATAAAAGTCACTTGGATACATTTGTGGTCATGGTTTGTGGTACATGCCAACTTTGTCAAGGCATTGCGCACAACAGCCACACCGAGCCACCATTATTGTACCTTTTTTATACCTGCAATGTCATGCCTAGTACATCCAAACTGTGATTGGACACTCTGACCATGGCTGACTCGTGTTACGATTTGTAGAAGATAAAGTCACTTGGTAAACTTTGTGGTCATGGTCAGTGGCACATGCCAACTTTGTCAAGGCATTGCGTACAACAGCCACACCGAGCCACCAGTATCTACCTTGTTTGAACCTGCAATATCCTGCCTGGTATATCTGCACTGTTATTGGACACTCTGACCGTGGCTGACTCGTGTTACGATCAATAGAAGTAAAAGTCACTTGCATACATTTGTGGTTATGGTCAGTGGCACATGCCAACTTTGTCAAGGCATTGCGCACAATAGCCACACCGAGTCACCAGTATTCTACCTTGTTTATACCTGCAAGGTAATGCACAGTATATCTGCACTGTGATTGGACACTCTGACCGTGGCTGACTCGTGTTATGATTCATAGCCGTTTAAGTTACTTGGTAAACTTTGTGGTCATGGTCAGTGGCACATGCCAACTTTGTCAAGGCATTGCGCACAATAGCTGTGCCAAGAAATAGGTTTTTTACCCTGTTTATATTTGCAAGGTCATCCATATTAGACGTGCACTGTGATTGGGCACTCTGACCATGGCTGACGCGTGTTACAATTCGTAGAAGTTAAAGTCACTTGGTAAACATTTTTGGTCATGATCAGTGGCACATGCCAACTTTGTCAAGGCATTGCGCACAATAGCCACACCGAGCCACCAGTATTCTACCTTGTTTATTCATGCAAGGTCATGCACAGTATATCTGTACTGTGATTGGACACTCTGACCGTGCCTGACTCGTGTTATGATCAATAGAAGTAAATGTCACTCGGATACATTTGTGGTCATGGTTAGTGGTACATGCCAACTTTGTCAAGGCATTGCGAACAATAGCCACACCGAGCCACCATTATTATACCTTTTTTATACCTTCAAGGTCATGCCTAGTACATCTAAACTGTGATTGGACACTCTGACCATGGCTGACTCGTGTTACGATTTGGAGATGATAAAGTCACTTGGTAAATTTTGTGGTCATGGTCAGTGGCACATGCAAACTTTGTCAAGGCATTGTGCACAATAGCCACACCGAGCCACCAGTATTCGACCTTGTTTTTACATGCAAGATCATGCCTAGTACATGTGCACTGTGATTGGACATTCTGACCGTGGCTGACTTGTGTTATGATCAATAGAAGTAAAATTCACTTGGATACATTTGTGGTCATGGTCAGTGGCACTTGCCAACTTTGTCAAGGCATTGCGCACAATAGCCACACCGAGCCACCAGTATTCTACCTTGTTTGCGCCTGCAAGATCATGCCTAGTACATCTGCACTGTGATTGGATACTTTGACCGTGGCTGTTTTGTGTTATGATTCATAGCTGTTTAAGGTACTTCGTAAACGTTGTGGTCATGGTCAGTGGCACATGCCAACTTTGTCAAGGCATTGCGCACAAAAGCCGTGTGAGGCCACCGGATTTTTACCTTGTTTATACCTGCAAGGTCATGCCTAGTACATCTGAACTGAGATTGGGCACTCAAACCGTGGCTGACTTGTGTTACGATTCGTAGAAGTTAAAATCACTTGGAAAACATTGTGGTCATGGTCAGTGGCACATGCCAAAGTTGTGAAGGCATTGCGGACAGTAGCCACACCAAGCCACCAGTATTCTACCTTGTTTGTACCTGCAAGATCATGTCTAGTACATCTGCAATGTGATTGGACACATGGACCGTGGCTGACTCGTGGTATGCTCAAAAGAAGTAAATGTCACTTGGATGTATTTGTGGTTATGGTCAGTGGCACATGCCAACTTTTTCAAGGCATTGTGCACAATAGCCACACTGAGCCACCAGTATTCTACCTTGTTTATACCTGCAAGGTCATGCACAGTATATCTGCACTGTGATTGGACACTCTGACCGTGGCTGACTCGTGTTATGATTCATAGCCGTTTAAGATACTTGGTAAACATTGTGGTCATGGTCAGTGGCACATGCCAACTTTGTCAAGGCATTGCGCACAATAGCTGTGCCAATACATAGGTTTTTTACCCTGTTTATGTTTGCAAGGTCATGCATAATAGACTTGCACTGTGATTGGGCACTCTGACCGTGGCTGACTCGTGTTACGATTTGTAGAAGTTAAAGTCACTTGGTAAACATTTTTGGTCGTGATCAGTGGCACATGCCAACTTTGTCAAGGCATTGCGCACAATAGCCACACCGAGCCACCAGTATCTACCTTGTTTATTCCTGTAAGATCATGCACAGTATATCTGTACTGTGATTGGACACTCTGACCGTGGCTGACTCGTGTTATGATCAATAGAAGTAAAAGTCACTTGGATACATTTGTGGTCATGGTTAGGGGTACATGCCAACTTTGTCAAGGCATTGCGAACAATAGCCACACCGAGCCACCATTATTATACCTTTTTTATACCTTCAAGGTCATGCCTAGTACATCTAAACTGTGACTGGACACTCTGACCATGGCTGACTCGTGTTACGATTTGTAGATGATAAAGTCACTTGGTAAAATTTGTGGTCATGGTCAGTTGCACATGCAAGCTTTGTCAAGGCATTGTGCACAATAGCCACACCGAGCCACCAGTATTCGACCTTGTTTGTACATGCAAGATCATACCTAGTACATGTGCACTGTGATTGGACATTCTGACCGTGGCTGACTTGTGTTACGATCAATAGAAGTAAAAGTCACTTGGATACATTTGTGGTCATGGTCAGTGGCACTTGCCAACTTTGTCAAGGCATTGCACACAATAGCCACCCCGGGCCACCAGTATTCTACCTTGTTTGCACCTGCAAGATCATGCCTAGTACATCTGCACTGTGATTGGATACTTTGACCGTGGCTGACTTGTGTGATGATTCATAGCCGTTTAAGGTACTTTGTAAACTTTGTGGTCATGGTCAGTGGCACATGCCAACTTTGTCACGGCATTGCGCACAAAAGCCGTGCGAGGCCACCGGATTTTTACCTTGTTTATACCTGCAAGGTCATGCCTAGTACATCTGAACTGAGATTGGGCACTCAAACCGTGGCTGACTTGTGTTACGATTCGTAGAAGTTAAAGTCACTTGGTAAACGCTGTGGTCATGGTCAGTGGCACATGCAAAAGTTGTGAAGGCATTGCGGACAGTAGCCAGACCAAGCCACCAGTATTCTACCTTGTTTGTACCCGCAAGGTCATGTCTAGTACATCTGCAATGTGATTGGACACTTTGACCGTGGCTGACTCGTGGTATGCTCAAAATAAGTAAAAGTCACTTGGATATATTTGTGGTCATGGTCAGTGGCACATGCCAACTTTGTCAAGGCATTGTGCACAATAGCCACACCAATGCACCAGTATTCTACCTTGTTTCTACCTGTAAGATCATACCTAGAACATCTGCACTGTGATTGAACACTCTGACCGTGGCTGACTTGTGTTATGATTCGTAGAAGTAAAAGTCACTTGGTAACCCTTGTCTTCATGGTCAGTGGCACACGCCGACTTTGTCAAGGCATTACGCACAATAGCCATGCCGAGCCACCAGTATTCTACCTTGTTTGTACCTACAAGATCATGCCTAGTACATCTGCACTACGATTGGACACTCTGACCGTGGCTGACTCGTGTTATGATCAGTAGAAGTAAAAGTCACTTGGATACATTTGTGGCCGTGGTCAGTGGCACGTGCCAACTTTGTCAAGGCATTGTGTGCAATAGCCACACCGAGCCACCAGTATTCTACCTTTTTTGCACCTGCAAGATCATGCCTAGTACATCTGCACTATGATTGGACACTCTGACCGTGGCTGACTCGTGTTATGATCAATAGAAGTAATAGTCACTTGGATACATTTGTGGTCATGGTCAGTGGCACATTCCAACTTTGTCAAGGCATTGCACGCAGTAGCTGTGCCAAGCCACCGGTTTTTTTCCTTGTTTATACCTGCAAGGTCATGCATATTGGATGTACACTATGATTGGACACTTTGACCGTGCTCCCCCCTGCGGCAGCTGCACCCGGCGTGGTGCCCAGAGCGCTAGCACCACCAGCAGCAGCAGTAGAGTAGCGAGGAGAGGAGGCACTGCCTTCTGCGGCAGCTTCACCTGGCGCAACGCCCGGAACGCCAGCATTATCAGTAGCAACAGTAGATGAGCGGGGACAAGAGGTGTTGCCTTCTGCGGCGGCTGTACCCGGCTTGGTGCCCAGAGTGCCAGCGCCACCAGCAGTAGCAGTAGAGCAGCAGAGACAGGAGGTGCTGCCGTTTGTGGTAGCTGCACCCGGCGCGGCGCCCGGAGCGCCAGCGCTACCAGTAGCAGCAGCAGAGCAGCGAGGACAGGAGGTGCTACCTTCTGCGGCAGCTGCACCCAGTACGGCGCCCAAGGCGTAAACACCACCAGCAACAACAACAGAGGAGCAGCGGGAGGAGCAACGGAAGAAGAAACAAAAAGGGCCCCAAAGAGCTGGACTGGGAGAAAAGAAGCAATGAAAAGAGGCGGAGAAATAGGGAGAGGAAAAGGATCCTGTACCCATGCGAGAAGAACACCACAGCTTGCTCAATGCTCCTCCTTCAAGATGGGAGCCACTTCCCCTGATGATAGATCGTTATGGCCAACCAGTTCCCGGCTGGAAGCGGAAGCACGGTCAGGACAACAGACACCCACGCAAGGGGAAGAGGAGCAGCGACATGAAGAGCTAGAAGTAAGCATCAAGGGGGATGATCAGGATGAAAAGGAAGGACAGGAGGAGGTGGCTTTATAACTCTGTGCAACATTTAAGAACCCGGTTGCCACTAAAGGAGAGGTGGTGTACGAGGGATGCAAGGCCAGCCTACATTTGGCGTGTTACGACTTGGAACTGGACACCGTGCACAACATCAAGATGTGTCAGGTCTGTGCACTAAATCTGAAGGAGAGCATGGGGGTAGACAGTGAGGAGGAACTGCGGAAAGAAAGGGAGGAGGAAAGGATCCGCTCGGGGATGGGGGCCACGGCTGGGAAATCCAGTGTGCTGTAGGACGAGAAGGAACCCTGTGGTAACTGTGAAGAGCGGATGGACGCTACCACTTTGTTCCGTTGCTACGTGTGTAGACATCCTGTGCATGCAGCCTGCCAGGATCCAAAGATAAGGATGCGGCGAAAGGTGATAGGATGCAAGAAGTGTGCACCTCTCATGCTGGCAAAAGCAGACAAATAGGACAGGAGGAAGAACAGGCCCGCACCCAAGCGGTGTATTGAGAGGTGTGAAGCCTGCGGAGAGCCGTACGACCCCATGGAGGCAACCTGGTGCTATGAATGTAAAGCACCCCTCCACTGCAAGTGTGGGACGGAGATTCCGGGGTTGGGACGGCATTGCAAGAGCTGCATCTGAAGGCTGGTTGAATAAGAACAAGAGATGGACAAGGAGGGTGGAGAGGCTGCTGGACCAAGTGTGCCCGGGGTGGAGGAGACGGAGGAGTGCGGGAGGTGCAAGCGGCCAGTGAGGACACAGAAGAAACACTGCTTCAATTACAAGGTGGCTCTCCAGTATATCTGTGGAGAAGAGGAGCTGCTGCAACAGGAGGCGGTGCATGTCTTTCCGGCCTGTTTGCCGGAGCTGAAAGGGAGAATGCGGAAAGAAAGAGAGGAGCAGGGAGGGGGAGGTTGGCAAGCGGCAGAACTGGAGTGGAGCCTGTAATATACAGAGTATGTTAACTGCAACGCCACCGAGTGGTGTGAGGGATGCTACATGTCGATCCATTGACCTTGCGGGCAGGTGCTGCCAGGGGTAGGACATCATTGCGACAAATGTGTGGCAAAGTTACGACTCCTCGAGGCCCGAGCACGGGATAAGAAGCAACAGAGAGAGGAAGAATGGCAGGGCGCAAGGGAAACAGCAACGCCACGCTCATATGCAGATGCACACCCAGTGGAACAACTCTACCGGAATGCAGTGGCACTGTCCGGACCGGAGGGAGTAGCGGCTCGGAAGGCATTGTTGGCAACGAGGACGTTGGGGAACAGGGATGTCCCCAAAGTAAGAAGGAAGGTGCTGGCTATGGTGAATGAGGCGTTGGCCGTGACACCTCAATGGTGCCTCTTCAGAAATGAACCGCCATCGGCAGTACCGAGGCCACCAACCCCACAGGGACCAGATGTGCGATCCCATCCTCATCCACCCCCGGTGGATAGTCGATCTACCCAGCGCTCTGATATACCAAGTGCACCAGGAAGGACGCAGCAAGGACAGGGAGCTGAGGCTAGGGGAGGAGCAACGACACCTGGACGCTGAAGGGCACTGGGACGGGCCGGTGCTCCGGTGGATGATGCACCGGCACGACGGTGGATCCATCGTGCCACCTCGAGAGGACAATACAGGGGGAGAGGAGCAGAGAGGGGCCCCAATCGCCCTTCACTGGCAAGGGGATCAACATCGGGAGGACTGCGAGGGACGCCCACGGGAGTGTGAGGGAAGGCAGCAGAGACAGGCGCGGGGATTGCGTGAAGCCTATGGAGTGGAAATGCTGGGTCGCTGATGGATCCAGGAAGGGGCGAGGGAACAAAGAGGCCTGGGGTTGAAGCAGGGGTAAGACAGGGAAGTGCGAATAGGGATGCCATGGCAAGAGCAGGGCCAAGACGAGGCAGTTGGGTCGGGGGCATTGCAGCGGGAGGGGGAGAAGCAAGGGGCGTAGACGCAGGCAAGGAGCAGTAGGAGAGAAGACACCTCGTGCTGGTAATTGCCTGTGGTACGAGAAGAGGGTACACCTGCCTGCCAGACAGTGCAGGCGTTGCAAGTGCCACATGCATCAGGAGTGTGGAATGGCAGATGAAGAAGGAGGCGTGATCTACATGCCCTACCAAAAGGTCAAACAGGGAATACCCATAGAGGTGAGAGTCGTGCTCGGACAGGAGCACAATGCTGCGGCAGGCATTGAGTGCTGTGGCTATAGAAGACCGCTGGGATCTCCACACGGGAAATGCGACTATTGCAAGCGGGAAGCACACGCTGCCTGCATCAAGACGAATGAAGATGGGAGGAATAACTGCATCGGTTATTAGATACGACCACGCACAGGCACGGTGGAAGGGGATTGCCCCACTTGCTTGAGGGAGCTGAGAGGAGTGACCACATGGTGTGAGAAGTGCGGATGTTTCTCACATAACGAATGTGTGAAGAAGGTGGGGGAAAGGAGGATGCGTCACAGAGGGCGCATTGCATTGTATCAATGCCTCTGATGCACGAGTTCACGCAGGGAGATGTGCGCCACATGCAGGGACCCAATTCGTGTCCGTAGGTGGCACTGTATCAGCTGCCATCAGCGGGTGTACCTCCCATGTGCCCGTCGCTACAGCAACACACAGACATGTCTCAATGGACGACTCTGCCTGCCGTGTGAGGAGAGTGATGATACGAGAAGGAGGATGCAGGCAGAACAGAAGAAGGTAGCAAGGCGCTTGCAGGAGCCGTAGGGAAGAGGATCAGGGGGAGGAGAATGCAGGGTGACTCCACGCCAGAGCCCCACGGCGTGGAACGAATAGATACGATAAGAAGGGCTCCACACGATGGAACCGAGTCGCGGTTTGAGACGCGGGCAAGCAGGAGTGAGGAGAGATAAATAGGAGATGAGTGATGAGGATGCTGGGAATGATATCGCGGCTAAGGACGAAGGCAGGAAGGCGGCAGGACACTGCACAATTTGGTGAGTCAAAGTAGAAGCATGGCCAGTGTAGCGAGTAAGTGACAAAGGCGTGGGCCGAAGGCCTCAGCGCCGAGGTCATGACAGTACAAAGTGCAAATGGAAAAAGGAATGAACAACATCGAGATGAAGGGAAAGCAAATGCGGCTCTAACCCAGCAAGAAGAACATTGATGGACGGATGGAGGCAATTGAAGAAGATGTGCCACAGCTTGGGGGCGGGCAGCAGAAAGCAGCAAAGTGCCACAGCGTCGAGGTAGGCAACGGGAAGTAGCAAAAGTGCCATAGCTTGGAGGCGGGCAGCGGAAGGCAGCGGAAGTGCCACGGCATGGAGGCAGGTAATGAAAGAAGGCGGAGTGCCACAGCACGAAGGCGGGCAGCGGAAGGCAGCGGAAGTGCCACGGCATGGAGGCAGGTAATGAAAGAAGGCGGAGTGCCACAGCACGAAGGCGGGCAGCGGAAAGAAGGCGGAGTGCCACAGTACAGAGGCGGGCAACGGAAGGGAAAATGACTTAGATTGAATGGATGCAAGAAACACAAGGATGTTAGTGCTGCGTGTATAATTTGCTAGTCTGGGTTACTAGAGTGCTCCTAGTGGAGCCGCTTGGGACTAGGCAGGGGAGTTCTCCTAGTGGAGAGCGGAGCCGCGGGGTGGAGGAGTGCTACCGGTGCCGGTCCACGTACTTGATGTTCGAGTGCGCACACATCTTGGTCTTGGAGGTGCGAGGAGGCGGACGTGGTCCGCAACTTTGTCGCGACGTGTGGAGCAGGCCGCACGGCGGGTTTAGGGCGAGCAAGAATGGGAGAACGTGGGTCTTTGGTGTCGGTATGAGCACCGACCAGATCATCGGATTTGAGCCTGATCACTTATTTTCTTTTATTCTTGTGTCACTGGCTCGATGGGTATTTCAGTAATCTTTTCCTGTTGTACCCCAACAGTCTTGTGCCATTATTTCTTTTATTCTTCTGACACCGGCCCTCAATGGCACAAGTCATGAACGGTTCGGTGTATCCAGGAGATGTTGGTGTGACCACTCAGAGAAGCTTGATGCCCCCTTGGTCACAGGTTAAATCCTTCACCTTCTTCTTTTCCTGCAAGAGAGAATATTTTGTAGAAGATAGGGATACTGCTGCCGGATGACAGAGAGGATCAAGATTGCGGGCTTTGGACAGGAGCCAGCACCTGTATCTTCGTGCTGGACTTCTTCACCGATGAGAAGGGCATTGATTGGTGCAGACTTGTGGTGGTGGCAATGCGGATGAGCGAGAGGATTGTCTGTTGGAGGAGGATGAAGGTAACGCAGTGGTGTCGACAAGATGAAGTTGGTGGTTTGGGGTTGAAGTTGATGGAGGAGAGTTGTTGGTGACAAAAGTTGGGTCTGGAGAGATGATGTTTGCTGAGGGGAACTGAGGTTGTGAAGTAGAGGACTTGTTGGTGGATTCATGATTGATGGTTAGGGTCGCTGCTTCTGTAGGAGTGTCAATGGTGAGAAGGTAGAGGGAGGAGCTGGGTACTGTCGTATGAAGACGGTCAGAAATGCCTGGGAGAGGTGAGAGAGGACAGACAACGTCAGATGCTTGAGGCGTGTTTGTTGGCTCATGGATGGCAGAGGACGATATGGGGTGTTTGCGTTGCTAGAGATGGTGGCGGACATGGTTCCATGCAGCAATGGTCAGGCAGCCGAGGGCAAAAGGAAGCATTGTTGTTGATGAGGATTTGAATGCTGGTGTTTGCGCGGAGGCAGAGGTAATGATTCTAGAGAGTCGTGTGGTTGCTGGGTTATCTGTTGGGGATTGCAAGGAGTGAAGAGTGCCTGCTGTAGCTTGGTCCTTGTATGCTGATGTTGGTAGTGATGAGGGAGGCAGGTACAAAGCTTGAGCTGCTGAGAAAGGAGGGAGGAGTGTCGGATGCAGTGTTTCTGGATGCCTGCTGCGATTGAGAAAGATGCTAGTTTCCGTGTGATGCAGTCTCACCAAGCGGTGCCCATACACCGTTCAGGGATACTGCTAGCACGGATTCTAATGCTCAGAAAGGCGGATGACTGATGAATGGAATTGCTGCTGTTGTAATGACTGTTGCTGACGGCTTGGCAGGAACGCACGTCAACGAGGAGCTTTAGTCGGCAAAGGGAGGATGGAGGGTCTGAAGGTACAAGTAGTTGGTGAAACGTCTAAAGTGGTTGGTTTCAAGTGACAAAATGTGATAGATGTATGACTTTGCTTGGACGGCTGCGATGTCTGTAAAAGCAGGAGGATGGTCGGTTTCTGCTGCTGCTCCTGCTACTGTTGTTGGCGTTTTACACCGTCACCGGGCCGCGCCCATACACGGATCAGTGAAGGTGGTCACACTTTGTAGGAGGAGGCTCTTTGTTTGTGAGGAATTGCTGTTGCTTTGGTGGAATGCGATGCTGCTGCTGCTGGGGAAAGGACTGCTAGCGAATTGGTCATGGAGCGCTTTAGTGAAGTGCTCCAGGCGCCAGGAGATGTAGGCAGCGCGTGGAGGAGGATTGTTTGCTCAGAATCCTCTGCTGAACTTTGATACCATATCAGGATTTTGGAGGTGCTGTAAAGAGTGTGGAGAGTGATCTGGAGTGCGGGATGGAACCGAGTCGCCGTCCGAGGCGCGGGCAAGCAGGAGAGAGGAGAGATAACTTGGAGATGAGTGATGAGGATGCTGGGAATGATAATACGGCTAAGGACAAAGGCAGGAAGACTGCAGGACACTGCACAGTTTGGTGAGTCGAAGTAGAAGCATGGCCATTGTAGCGAGTGAGTGACCGAGGCGTGGACCGAAGGCCTCAGCGCCGAGGTCATGACAGTACGAAGTGCACACGGACAAAGGAATGGCTGACGTCGAGATGAAGGGAAAGCGAATGCAGCTGTAACCCAACGGGAAGAACGCTGATGGACGGATGGAGGAAATCGAAGAAGATGTGCCACAGCTTGGGGGCAGAAAGCGGAAAGCAGCGAAATGCCACGGCGTCAAGGCAGGCAATGGGAAGCAACGGAAGTGCCACATCTTGGAGGCGGGTAGCGGAAGGCAACGGAATTGCCACGGCGCGGAGGCAGGCAGTGAAAGAAGGCGGAGTGCTACAGCACGAAGGCGGGCAGCGGAAAGAAGGCGGAGTGCCACAGTACGGAGGCGGGGCAACGGGAGGGAAAATGGCTTGTAATGAATGGTTGCAAGAAATACAAGGATGTGAGTGCTACGTGTATACTTTGCTAGTGTGGGTTACTAGGGTGCTCCTAGTGGAGCTGCTTGGGACTAGGCAGGGGAGTTCTCCTAGTGGAGAGTGGAGCCGCGGGGTGGAGGAGTGCTGCCGGTGCCGGTCCACGTACTTGATGTTTGGATGTGTACGTATCTTGGTCCTGGGGATGCGAGGAGGCGGACGTGGTCCGCGACTTTGTCGCGACGTGTGAAGCAGGCCACACGGCGGATTTTAGACAAGTAAGAATGGGGGAACGTGGGTCTTCGGTGTTGGTATGAGCACCAACCAGATCCTCGGAGTTGAGCCTGATCACTTATTTTCTTTTATTCTTGTGTCACCGGCTCGGTGGGTATATCTTTCATCTTTTCCTGTTGTACCCCAAGTCTTGTGCATTTGTTTCTTTTACTCTTCTGACAGTTTATACCTGCAAGGTCATGCATATTAGATCTGCACTGTGATTGGGCACACTGACCGTGGCTGACTCGTGTTATGATCAATAGAAGTAAAGGTAAATTGGATACATTTGTGGTCATGGTTAGTGGCACATGCCAACTTTTTCAAGGCATTGCGCACAATACAACGTCAAGCCACCAGTATTCTACCTTCTTTGCACATGCAAGGTCATGCCTAGTACATCTGCACTGTGATAAGACACTCTGACCGTGGCTGACTCGTGTTATGATCAATAGAATTAAATGTCACCTGGATACATTTGTGGTCATGGTCAGTGGCACATGCCAACTTTGTCAAGGCATTGCGCACAATAGCCGCACCGAGCCACCATAATTCTACCTTGTTCATACCTGTAAGGTCATGCATAGTATATCTGCACTTTGATTGGACACTATGACCGTGGCTGACTTGTGTTATAATTCATAGCCGTTTAACATACTTGGTAAACTTTGTGGTCATGGTCAGTGGCACATGCCAACTTTGTCAAGGCATTGCGCACAATAGTCGTTCCAAGCCACGGGTTTTTTACATTGTTTATACTTGCAAGGTGATGCCTATTATATCTGAACTGTGATTGGGCACTCTGACTGTGGATGACTCCTGTTACGATTCGTAAACGTTAAAGTCACTTGGTAAACTTTGTGTTCATGGTCAGAGGAACATGCCAACTTTGTCAAGGCATTGCGCACAATAGTCGTTACAAGCCACGGGTTTTCTACGTTGTTTAGACCTGCAAGGTCATGCGTACTAGATGTGCACTGTGATTGGGTACTCTGACCCTGGCTGACTCGTGTTATGATT